>JANHGD010001819.1:100186-112872 GCA_027560375.1 Imantodes cenchoa
GGCTCCGGAGCCGTGAAGAAATATTTCTGTTTCACCCCCACGGAGCTCCGGACCGTGGGGGGAGGAAAACAACACTGGCCCTTAAATATATATGTTAAACATCACCGTATGTCAGCTTAAACCACTCATTGTGTGAGCACCTTGAGTATTAAATTTGCTCAGGAAAGAGGTCTCAACATAGTTCCGTCAGGCCACAATGCCATTTTAACTACTGTTTTTGCTAGCTGTCCTAATCCTATTTGATACTTTCAACCACACATTAAAGATTTGTTTTCAGAAGTTTCCAGCCTTCCATCTGGGTAACTTGCTGAAAATGGAACCTGACAGTCAAGTGGAATATGTCTTGGTTTCCTTACATAAAGGGATCAATAGCACTTTACACCTAATCTTTATTTCAGCTTTCAAACTTTTAATGCATCATTTGCTCCGTTTTGACATGTAGGGAAGGCCAAGAGGGTGAGTAGGAGTGGAGAGAAGTGCAACAGAACAACAATATCATTTTTACCTTGTTATAATAGGCTGCAAACTCTACCCAACCCCTTTTAATGCTGTGAAGGAAGGAAAAAAGATGTTAGACTCTCTGGGAAAACATTTTATTTTACTTCTCAGTAGACTAGGCAAAGAAAATGACTTTTCAGTCAATAGAAAGCTAGTCAATCAGAGGAAATGGAAATAAATTTTGAAAAGGAAATTGAAGGGCCTTTTGCACTCAACACACAAGGGTGAAGAAAACACTTTCCCTAGACTATGCATGACCAACTGCCACGCTAGTTGGCTCCCCACCATGTACCCCAATATAAGTCAGCAGGTGCTACCATGGGGAGAAAAGGAGACAAAGGGCAATGGATCTCATGGAATTAACCAGGCTTGTCACCATTAAAGACACTCTCTGTCTTTGTCTCTCTTTCACCAATACCACCAGGATTGCTATCCAAAGGCCACCTGACATTTGAACTCTGAAAGGGCATTATGATCTGGGAATTGTGTGTTTTTTTTAAATAAAAGGGTTGTAGTAATTCTCCCAATCCAACCTCCATTGATACTTCCTCTCCTTCTCCCTTTCTTTTTTTCTTTTAAATTACCAAACTTTAAATATTACTTACTCCTCATATTCCAGTGTAGGATGTTTGAAATGTATAAAATACATTCAACTGCATTCTGCAGCACACCGACATCATTTCTGTTCTTCAAAATATCTTAGTCTACTTATCCATTTCCACAGTTTTAAACTATTGTGAGACTGGAAGAAATTCTAGAATTTTCTAGAACATGCTGGACAATGATCTTAGCAGTTGCAGTAACAATCGTGATTCTACAAAAACTGTATTAATTAACTAGAGTTGTATATGAAAGATACTTAATGTCACATACTAATTGCAGACATTAGTGACTCCAAAATTATATCATTGATGGTTTTATGTATTACTGAATATTGAATACAGTTGCAGATATAATGGATGTTAGTATAGTAATACAGTACCTTATTGGCATATAGAAGCTTCAAGATTTGCATACTGATGCCTTGTGAAACATCATTCTCCCCACTGCAGATAAGATTGGCCCCATCCTTGATATCCTTCCAGAAATCCCTCAAAACATGGCTGTGTCAGCAGACAATCTCAAGGAAATATTGATCTAATGAGATTGCTGCATTGTTTTTAACATCATTTTACTGATTTGTTATTAATATTATTGATGTCTTTTTAATTGCTTGTTTTAATATTTTGATTTTTGTTGTTGTGTGCTACCTAGAGTGATTTTACAGTTACATGGGTGGCTACATAAAGAGGAGGAAGGGGATGAATTTATTACCCGTAAAAGTCTATTAACCCGTAGGATCCCTGTCCCGGAGATTGTTGGGTGTTAGTCTCTCCTGGTGAAGTTGGACATAGGGGTACAGATGGGCCTATTGTTGACATACCTGCCTCCCAGCTGTGTCACAAGGGCCCTGCCTGCGCTGCTCGAGGTGGTAGCCAGCCTGGCAGTGGAGTTCCCCAGGCTTATGGTTCTGAGGGACTTCAATCTGCCATCGCTTGGCGAATCCTCGGATGCAGCGCCATGACAACTATGGACCTGACCCAAGTAGTTCAAGGTCCGTCTCACAGAGGGGGACACACGCTTGACCTAGTATTTCTCTCGGGGCAGTGGAGAGATGATCTGAACTTAGGGGGCTTAGTCACCTTTCTCTTGTCATGGTCAGATCATTTGCTACTGAGGTTAAACTGGAATTTGCGCACATGTGTATGTGTACCGGAGCACCGGAAACCTGAAGACCAGCTGGCCGGTGTGCATGCACACTCCGGAAATCAGAAGAGCAGCTGGCGACAGCGCGTGTGCCCACAGAGAGGGTTCTGCATGCCACCTCTGGCACGTGTGCCATAGGTTCGCCATCATGGCACTAGACCAAACTGACTCTCAACATTGTTACATGCTACAATTCTGTACACAATCTCTCGCAACTACTTTAAATGATTAATTGAGGAAAGATCTTTTCAGTCCTGGTAGCTGGTTCTTTTATTTATTCTGCTTATTTATTTGTTTAAGCATTGTATGTTTTAATTATTATCTTATTTGCTACATTAGCCTCATTTTGTATTCTTAGCTGCCTTATAAGTTACCTTGAACATCCTCACTAGACAAAAAGTAGAATAGAAATATAAATGAATTATACATAGATTAACAAAATACACATTTAGCATTGTGAATTATTCATTGAAAGATGGTTTATTAATACATCTGGCTTCAGTAGAAACTGTTTTTAGGGTGTTTGGAATTCACAGGGTAGTTTACTTCATATAGACTTTGAGCAATGTGCACCACTGAAGCAAAATTACAAACTAAAACAAATATCTATTTTCATACAGCACAGTGGAGTTTTTAGTAACACAATAACTTCCAGGCCAACTCATTTCACAGGGTTGTTGTTGTGGGGAAAGTAGAAGGTGGAAGGTACTTTGAGTATTTATAAAAAAATAAAATAAATTGATAGTGGTTGGAGGCACTGTTTTAAACTGGGAGATCATGAGCTCTAAACTTGACTTAAATACAAAGCCACCTGGGTGACCTTGGGCCAATCATTTACTAACACAATAACTTCCGAGCCATTTTGGTGCCCAGCATCTGAGACAGATCATTCTTGCCTCAATATTTCAAGTGTATTGATACTGTAATACAATATTTCATTTTGTATTACAGTACAAAATAAAGCCTTGAGATAAAGCATGCTACCTCCACTGCAGGAGACAAAGAGGGGAAATATGGCTGTACTGCATGAGCGCTAGTTTGATGTAGTGATTAAAACCAGCAGGCTAGAACCTGAGAGACTATGAGTTCTACTTTACTTGCAAAGTCAGCTGAGTGACCACGAGTGAGTCACTTTCTCTCCTCTAGGAAGAAGGCAAGGAAAAAACACTTCCCCAAAATGTTGCCAAGAAGACTGCAGGAACTTGTTCGGACAATTGCCAGGAATCATGATTGATTCAAAGGCAAAAAATAAAAATCCATTTCATACAGATGTGTTGATTTTATATCAGCCACAAATGTTGTGAGCCTAGATTTAAACACTAAACATGCAAAAGGATTGGGGAAGTGACAATGGAGTGGAGAGTAAACAGGGGATAGGGAATTATTAATACAGTGCTGAATAGCATAGAGCACAGTTGAGTCAATCACATTAAAAAGAAGTATATGGCTTTTTTTTTTAAAGATTATAAAATTGTTAGTCAATTATATTCTGAGATTTTCTGTACTAAGGGCCAGCCTAGGGTACTATATCTTTTGTCTAAGAATAAGGGAAATGGCATAGATCTATCTTAAAAAAAAAAAAACTTTGGCCAGCTCTATGTTCTTTATATTTTCTGTAACTTAATTAGATCCTTAACTGAGGCATCCACTTTAGATGAAATTCAGTGGCAAATGATTTAAAATTCCATACTTAATCTGCAGTGCTTATGTAGTTCTATTAAATTCTATCAAAGAGATAGTTCCAATTGACAAGGCTAGACTTTGTTTCATTGAACTGATAACAAATCAGCTTTGTTAAATTGCAGGATAAGATGTTAATATACAGAACAATATATATTGACACCCCCCCCCACACACACACACACACTTCTTACTTACTTACTTATTTATTGCTCTCTGTTCATGACCCTAACTCTGGAAAAATCACATAGATCTATATACAAATTTATCACATTGCATTATATTAGCATGGTATTTTAAATCATCTGCTATATCTGAGGAATTTTTATACTCAATTACCAATACAATCAGCGAGTAATGGCATAGATTAAAATATATGACTTACTTGCTTTTCTTTTTCAATATTTTTCTTCCAGCATTTTTATACCAAAACAGTTCAAAGGGAAATTCACAATCATAACCATACACATAAATACACATATTTAGAAAATACAAACAATTACAGGTTTTGAGGGTTTCTGGTTTTCTTTTCCTTTCTTGCAATTCTAATTAAACAAATCTAGAAAAAATTAAAACACTAGTCAGAGCTGATTGAGTAGAAAGACCAGCTTTAACCTTGCCCGCTAAAGATTATGGGAGTTGAAGTCTAACATAGCCAAAAGGCATTAATTTAAAGCAATATGAACTAAAACATCTGATTCAAATGACAATGAGTAACACATTAATAGACTTCTCTATTTCTACATACAAGTAATTCATTTTTAATCTTTCTTTGGTAAGATTCTAGTATTTGCTAAAGTTCTTTTCTTAAATGCACCAACCAAACTCATTATTGTTTGATGGCTAGAAATATTTCTAAAGCAAAGGAAGTCTGACTTTAAATCCTAGTTCCCAACCCCATATGTAGGCCCCATTGTTTACATAGATTTATTTTAAACATTATTTCAAAATCTTGGATATTTCATAAAGTCAACCACACAAGAAAGAAAAACAAACCCAGTAAGAGCTTGAAATGAAATAAATTGGGTGGTTTGGTGGTTTTTAAAAAGGTTTCATGCACTCAGAGTCCAAACAAATCACAAATGCACTAATAATTTTTTCATACTGTTCATTTTGTACACATAAACAATTTTTTAAAGAGATATGCATTTGGCACCGGGCAGCCCTCTATTATTTTGGGATATATACTAAGGCAGGCTGTGCAACTTTTGACCACCAAGTAGAAAACAATATAACATTTAAGTATAGCAGCCCACTAAGGACTTGATAAACTTGTTGCAATGTGTCGAGCATTGCAAGAACGCAAAGACTATCAAACATCTGCCTGGCTATATGTGGTTGCTGATGGGACTGCCAATGGTTGGAAGCTAACAAATTGTGCAAGCCTATCCTACACAGATCGATTTCTAAATGCAAAGAGTCGAAGTTATTAGGAAGTGTCTTATTTTTCCTAAAGAATGCTACTTGCTTAAAAAAATAAAAACCACACACACTCCTATAAAATCACCTTGTTTTATTCTTGCAATATCATTTTGCCCAAACAACAGAGCACTGTAAAAGTGAAAGAAATGAGCAGACTTCCATTTATTTCATTCTGAATTAAACACTGAGTCAAATAAATTCAATTTGGCTGAAATGTGGCTAATTACTAAACAAATGCTCTGAATAATAGAAGAGTGGTGTGTGAATTATAAATTAGAGGCTTGTTTTCATTGGATTACTCTTACTCGTTTGAGAAGAGAGAAATATTTTACTTGGATAACAGCACTGATTTCTGTCTTCAGTCTTCTGGCATCCTTCAAAAGCCTCAGATTTTTCACTAACAAAAAATCTCAACATAAATGTAAATGGAGAGGTTTTGGATTTCATTCAAGCTGTCAGATATTTTCCTTAAACTGTTTGTTTATTTTAGTTTTTTTATATTGGATGTTGGATGTATCTGCAATATTAGCCATAGCTTTATCATGTCCCTTAGTGAACTGACAAAGACTTTGAATTAGAGATTACATGCATACATGGGAATTGTCCTGCTGAATGTTCAAGATTCCTTATCAAGGCAGGACTACAATATTTCTTATCTGGAGAAAAAACATTTGATAATATTTTGAAAGACACAAGAGGAAACTCTGGGGAGAGAAGGAATACTGACAGTACAATTCTCCTGGGAAGAAAATTTCCAGATAACACTTATAGGATTATGACCTGTCTTAACTTTTTTTAGAAACCCAATACCACCAATAATGATGACAATAATGAATGGATGTTTTATGGAAAATCAGAAATCGAAATCCAGTCATTGACATAAATTAAAACATTTTAGCACAAATATAGCAATGGAATTTGGCCATAAAATGGGCTGAAATCATAAGCAATAATGGAGTTGAAATGCTGAATGGCTAAACCATTAGGATGAAGCCTACAAATATCTGGCTATTTTATAGTTGAATAACATTAAGCATGGGCAAGTTAAAAATAAAATTGGTAAAGAATATAGCCAAAGAGGGAGAAAATTGCTGAAGGCAAATTTCAGTGGTGGAAACATCATCAAAGACATCAATACCTGGACCATACCTGTGATACAATATGCTTCTGGAATTCTTAAGTGGACAGAAGCTGATCAGTTTGGATGAAAAAACAAATAAACAGATGACCACTCACTATGCATTCTATCCCTGTAGTGATAGTGATAGATTACTCTTGTCCCACAGAAATGGAGGCAGAGGTCAAACAAATTGCTGACAAAGAAAAGCATACATTGGCTGATTATGTAACAGACAGCCAAGAAAAACAAACAGAATGCTGGCAAGGAAAAGTATTATATGCTCAATTTCTAGAAAAGATTGAGAGGAAAGTGGATAAAGATAAAACCTGACAATGGCTTAGAACATTAAAAAAAAGAAAGAAATAGAAGGCTTGATTTGGCTGCTCGAGAGCAAGCTATTTGAATGCAAGCAAGGCCAGAAGTGAAAAATCATCATATGATTCAAAATGCAAATTGTGCAAAGAAGGAGAAGAAATAGTAGGTCACCTACTCAGCTCATGTAAGAAGACTGCACAAACTGAACAGAAACAACATCACCAAAATAGTGATTATAAACAGTCATTAAAATGATTCACTGGAATATCTAAAAAATACCTTGTATCAGTAACAAAAAATGGTGGGCACACATAGTTGAAACAGAATTAGAAAATTAGCAGTTTAAAAAACTGTGGGATTTCTAAATAAAAAATGATAATTTAGCAGATTTAAATGTGGTTGAAAAGAAGAAAGTTTTTTTTAAAAAAGTAGTCCTAGTTGTGAAACTATCTTAAAATCAATAAAACTGAAACATGACTAAGTTTTATAACCCCTTTCCTTCTTTCTTTCTTTCTTTCTTTCTTTCTTTCTTTCTTTCTTTCTTTCTCTCTCTCTCGCTCTCTCTCGCTCTCTTTTTTTCTTTCTTTCTTTTTTTCTTCCTCTCTCCTTCCTTTGCTTCTTTTTTCATATCTTACTATTTACGGGTTTCAGAACAGTGAAAAAATATTCTAGGTAAATACTTTAATATATATTGATTTGATTGATTGATTATATGTCATCAAGTCAATGTTAATTTTTAATGACCTAATAAAGAGGCTTTTTCCTGGTTAACCTGTCCACTTGGCCCCTCAGGTCTTCTAACAGTGAAGCTATTGTTACTGCAATTCAGCCCGTTCCTTTTGCTGTTGGTTGTCCGCTTTCTTTTTATCTTTTGCAGCATTATAGATTATAGACAGAAGAGCCACTTTTGCAGAAAGTACCCAAAATATAACAATTTGAGCTTGTCATGTATGTCTTTAAATTGATATTTTCTCATCAGTTGGATTGTTTTCCTAGTTACCTGCAGTATTTTCATGAGTCTTTTCCAACACTGATTCTTGATTCTGATTCTTCAAAATCCAACTTTCACTTCCATAAAGTATTGCTGGGGAAAATTTACCTGCACAATTCTTTATAGCACAGAGCTTTATAAATACATACTACATTGTGCGTGTGCGTGTGTGTGTGTGTATGTGGTTGTGGGTGGGTGTGTGGGTGTGGGTGTGTGTATTTGTAGAATCTATATTTAATTTAATATATCCCAATATGGATAAAATGTCATTATATAGCTAAAATTATTATTAATTAATATTAACATAGGTAAGATTAATATTACAGCTGCACTCAAGTAGAAGAATGATTTTCTTTGACTTACTTTTTATAAACTGAAAACAATTGTTATGTGAATTAAAAGTAAAAGCCTTTTAAAAGCCCTCTAAACTTTTAAAATATTTTCTCTTTCATTTCAGCATCTCTTCATTTTAGACTGCATGGGTTAAGGACAGGAAAGGAAACAATGAGGTGGCCTCAGTTCCAGGCCTCAGAACAGCCCCTCTGACCGTGGCCTCAGGCTCTTTTCTATTAAGCTGACCTTCTGCCTCAAAGCCCAGTGACCTGTGACACCATTCAACTCTTATTTAATCAATTCAGTCAAAATTAAAAAGATGTATTTTTATTTGTTGCTATCCAAACCCCACCCCCCACATTCACCCCTTCTTTCTGGTTAATGTTTTGGTGACCTTTGAAGCATTTGACTTCATCTGTCGATATACCATGACCAGATTGCCTTTGTAATAAATAATGAAGAAATTTCTGTGGAAGACTGATAGGTTGTGGGAACTGCTTTGGAGTGTGGCAAGTGGATCACTGCAGATGAAAAATGCAGCTAGTGCAGGTAATCAAAGATGTGATTACATACATACATACATACATACATACATACATACATACATACATCTTTAACCTGAGGCATATTCCAAAAGGAAGTTTATTTGTTCTAAGAATCCCTATGTTCTGCATGATCATGATTGGTTCATCAACCATGTTTATGATTAGCACAAGTCTGGGTCCTGAAAACATATTAAAGTGCATTAAAATAGAAATGGAAAAGCCCAGTCTCTTTCACATAGCCACAACAGAGAAGAAAGGGGGAAAGCAGAATCATCAAAGCTCATTTAATAACAAGCCCCTAGAAATTAATGATACAAGATTATAGGAAACGTTTAGATATGAACTTGTGTAAATAACTTATTGTTTTATCACTTTTATGAATGTCTTTAAATTCTCTAAAGGTAGTCATTTCCAGCTGATTTGCTTTAATCATGTTGGGATTAATGATTATTCATCAATGTCTATTCAGGAGTTCAAGGCACCATTGATAGCAACCCATTTGCATTCCTATTCTGATCTAGAAATAAGCGATTCAAAAATGCCCATTATCTATGACATTATCATAAATCAGGTCTCTTAAAATAGTGAATTTTAACAAAATCTATTACTTAAAATAGCTTTATCTTCTTGGATTTATGCAAAAACCCAACATGCAAGCTTATATGATTAGTTTCTGTGCATTTCAATTTTGCAGTCCAATCCTCTTAATTTTGGAAGAAAGTTCCCCAAATCAATGAGGTTCCCTAGACTTGAACTTAAGAGTTCATTCATAAACACATTGCTTTTAGTAGTATGTTCCTTTAACTCAGTGGCATTTACTTCTTTTGGAACCACTGTTAAAAAACTTGCTATTTATTAAGTCTAGCTTTAGCACATGTGGCTTCATGGACTCATCCTTTACAGTCCTCATTTTAATATCAATTAAGATATTAAATCTAGATAGTGATATAGATTAGAAATAAAATTTGCTGAGTGATTTCTTTGTCATGATTTTAGAAAGAATGCATATCATACATGAAACACAGCCATTGCCCTCTTGCATCTGAAAGAAATTCTAAATTTCTCAAAGGAAAGAAATACAAGAATAACAATTGTTTGTGTTAGGGAGAAAGTTGTTACTAGCCTGACTAGATTAACCATGGTAATTGACACAGTGCTTTTTTTTTTTAAAAAGAGAGCACTGTGCTGTGCTTTGCAGGCGGTAGTAATAAATAATGTGCACTTAGTCGCACCATTGGTCATTCAGAGCCCTATCACAGCAACCTCCCCTATTCAGGGAAGATAAATGTGATTTAAATTAATAGCTAGTCCTAAATAACTCCTCAGCTGGTAAACGATCCATTTATCTGGCCCAGACAGGCGGTGTCCTTTGATTCATAGTCCCCCCTTACAATGTGAAGGGTGCGTACAAAAATTGTTATTACTTTTTAATAAAGTGTAGCAGTCAGTCTTCTGTCATTTATCAGAAACGGAGGCTTTCTGACAAACGGAAATATCTTACCAGTGGGATGAATGAGAGGGATGGTGAGGCATTTCTCAACAAAAATAATCACTGGCTAAATAATCTCATAAAAGTCAGCTTCTAAGTGCCTTCAAATAAATATATGCAACTGAAAGGGAAGGCTTTGATGTGTTTATTGAACTCAAAAAAGAAGAGGAAAAAAGTAACTATTCTAATATTCTTTCTCAGGCCAAAGGAAACCATCCTTATTTACATTTTCTTTCTTTGTGATAGGGATGTAAAGAGACTAAAAAGCTGCAAGGGACATTAGCGTGATAAAGTACACATAATAAATTTCCAGTTTGATTTCTAAACAAAAGTATGCCTTCCCAAATGTCCATTCTTAGAGAATAGCATTTGCGAGGGGTAAAGAAAACAAATGTAGGACAAGAGGTTGGGTGAGCTTGAGGTTGGATTCAGGAATACATATGTAAAAGAAATTCTGGGGTACTAATGTCGAGTAAACATCTGTGCAGGAGATCATAGAAGACTTTCTCCAGCAGAGCCAGAGTATTACCACACATCTTAAAATGTTCTGTCAAGGATTGTACGATGGCTTGTGCTAACAGGAGCATCTTTTTCTGACAGAAGGTTCTTGTGCTGTGTGAGGAAAAAATCTGTCCCCTGAATCTCACCCCATAAGAACAAATTCATCTGAACAAATTCAAATTAATTCTATCAATACTGGAATGTTGGTCATTCCATTTCCAGGTTTTGGGGCCATATATGACCCTCAGGATATGAGGTCAACTCATGCACTGTGTGTAAATATCATAGCTCTTGTATACTAACAACCTCAAAGATCTAATGGAAAAAATAATGAAAGGAAAATAATGACTTCCTGTCAGGAAAAATAAGTATCTGCTATTCTTCAACAAAAACTGCTTCAAACCCAATTTTATGGGATCATGGATAAGAGGATCCTCCTATTTCTATTTTATTCTGCAATAAATGAAAGCTGTCAGGAAGGTGCAGAGAATTTTCCTTTAGCATTACTACATTAAACACAGCCCAAGACACTTTACCAACCAGTGCTGGACACATGGAAGCCAGGAAGCGTTGGTTTCAGATTTCAGAAAAATTGGAAATAAACTTCACATTGAGAAAAAAAACCAACCCTTTGCCATTTCAAATGAGTGTATAAGAGATGGGGGAGGAAAAGGCTAAAGTGTAGATTTTCCCAGGGGGATGTCTCTATATCGCTTGTGTGATCTTATCCAATTTGCTGGAGCCAATTAGATGCAAAAAAACCCCAACATTTTGATGCCAAGTCTTTCTTTAGAACAGTGAGACGTACAACTTGTGACTTGAAAGTAGGATCTCAAGTTTCAAACAAAGAGTTCAGTGTTTCGCCATGTGAAATGCTTTCTCTGAAGCTTCCAGGAACCCTCTTCTTGTGTCTGAGAGGTAAAAACATATGGGAGGAACAAAATAGTGCAATCGGTCCCATGGACAGTGGAAGCCAGTAACAACAGAAGGATTTGCAGGGCTGAGATATCCAAATATTAAGTTCATGGACTCATATACATAAATACAAACCAGGAAGATTTATGGAGGAGACAAGTTTGTAGCATATGAGAAATAGGTTAAATTGCAAGTTTAGATCACTTCCTACCAATTATGCTTCGGCCTCTGAAAGTTCCTTTGCCCCAGTTAGCCCTGCTATGACATTTAAAGCAACCTCTGTCATCATCAAAAGAAACACTTATTTGTGAAGAGGGAGAATACAGTTTTTAATTGCCTCTACTGCCCAAACTAAACTGAAAGATATTGAGTGGTACTACATGTTTCCCCAGAAGGAAATTATTGGCCTTGGATAAGATTTACATTTTTCTCTCCCTACCACTTTGCTTTAAGAAGCTATTAGATGTTTTATGCTCCCCAGCAAGAAATGATGCTGAAGAGCATGCCATACTGATACAGAGAACTTGTACATATTGAGTTTTCCTTTTGGCGCATTACTTCTTCCCTCTCACCTTTCCCTTTCAGAGTAACAATGTTTTATATCTTCTTCATTTCTTGTCTCCTTCCACAGAATTAAAGCATATGCTTAAATCATTCATGTGTGGGGAATAGAAATTTACAAAGCATCAAATCTAAGCAATTCAGTTATTATTATCACAATAGCTGAAGACCTTTACACTAATTCCAAACTATTTGCCGTAATCATACCGATGTGCCTTGAGACATAAATAGATGAAATAATAAAAATCTCAGAGGAAATTAAAATATTCCACTATGTGGAGAATACTATATTTCTGCATGATTCACTTTTCCTTCCTTCCTTCCTTCCTTCCTTCCTTCCTTCCTTCCTTCCTTCCTTCCTTCCTTCCTGGTGGTACAGAAATATTTGAAGTGCCTCTGCTGATGTAACTTTCATTCTTATTGTAATGCACCCTAAACTGCTGAAAAATTTCAAGCAGGCTTCAGAAAATCATGTGCCTCGGCTATTATTCATTTGGATATTACTGACCTACTAAAACTAGCCAGTTTTGCTACAATAAATGGAACACAGTCTCATTCTGAATATTTAGA
>JANHGD010001819.1:174254-191412 GCA_027560375.1 Imantodes cenchoa
AGGGCAATTTTTTGCCATCTCCAGGATTCAGGAGGCTTTCCTGAACCCTGGGGAGAGCGAAAAACAGCCCAACGGGCATAGCAGATGTCAGGAGGCTTCAGTGAGGGCTGTATGCATACGCAGGGGGCAGCAGGGGGGGGTTGTGCACATGCGCAGGGCATTGCATTATGGGTGTGGGCATGCGCTCGCACATTATTGCTTGAGCACGCACGTACCCTTTTGGCACCCTAGCCAAAAAAGGTTCGCCATCACTGCTCTAGGGCTTCCTCCACATTCTGAGGCAGTCATTTAATGGTTATAACAAGGAACGCTCGGATTATGGTCATTGCTTGAGGCGGACATGTGAGCACCTTGTTTAACAACCGCAATTACTTATGACCAAAATTTCAGGCTCAACTGTAGTCGTAAGTCAAAGATAACCTCTACATTAAGGGATACTTAAGGTTGCTTTGATGCTGAGTTCCCAACCTGTCAAACGTAAAATCGTTTGTTGAAATGTTATGAAAGATTGCAAAATGAAAAACTGTGTTGCGCAAATATTTACATTTTTTTTTAAAAAAATCCTCACATCAGGGAAGCATGTTTTTGGTACTAAATTAGTAACAGGCTGCGTTGAAGTGAATTAATTATAATTGCTTCTTTGCTGGTCTCACGTCCATGGCTGACTATTTATACAGACAAAGGCTGCAAAATGTGCTTAATTATTGCCTCAATTGTTTACCCTGAGATTTTCATTTTAAAAAATCACTCTCTTGAACAAGTTTTCCTTTTAGGGTTAATTGCAAGGTAACTCTACAGGGAATATTTTACCACCTAAATTAGTGGGCGCTTGGATGAAAAACAAGGGATCAAGAAACTTCCTTTTCCTCTTCTTTTTTTTTCTTTTTAAAATGTTTCCTATGGCAGAATATTCAAAACATTTCAAAAAATTTTCCATCAGAGTATAATCCACTTGAAACATTCAAAAGGAGCATTCTGAGTGGAGCTATTTTGTACAGAGCTCAACTTTTCTTCATTTTAGGCATAAATTGAATCTTTCTTCTATGTACAATCTATCTAGCTCTCTTACTACTATAAAAGGATCTCGATTAACGTTTCCAGTATCCTAACAGGGTAAATGTTCAGGAAAAGTTCTTTCATCCCAAAACTTAGATTGCTGTAATCGTTTGAAACATCTGAATAATCTGAAGGAAATCATTGCTAACATTAGGATTTTTCCCCCAGGAGTGTCAAAGATTCAAAGGTTATTTTGAACATTTCCCACCATTCTTGTTCAGACTGATAAAAGGAAGTTGGTATTCAAATATTCTTCCAAATAATAATTTTATTTTAAACAAGTGGGGTTCAGTATTCTTGCACTAAGCTTAATTACAAATGGATATGGGATATAATATATATGAGTTTTCTGTTCTTTACTGTGAAGTAAAGGACAGCCATTCCAGGATTCATGTAATCCAAATCAAACTCAGAGGAAGACATTGTGCGGGAACTCCTCCTATGCATTTTTCTCAGATCTTGACATATTACCACAAAGAATGTTCTCCAGAGCAATGAAGAGATGAGCATGAAAAAGAAAAAGACAACTGCACACTATCCTTTTTGTTAAGGTATCATGAAACCAGTTCCTAAAGGAATTTAAAGCACCTGAGAATGAGGCAGAAAATAAGCAATTCTTGCATAAAGGAAGAAAACTTTGGAAAAATAGAAGAAATGGATATCAGCACAAAATTCCCAGTCTCCCTCGGGAAACACAGATTGTGAGTTCAACTTGCACCCATGGTTTCTGATATTTATACCTCTTTCAGTGGGGGATACAATAGTCAAGGAATTATTTTTCCAGGTAGCAACTAAGTAAGAATCAAGAGTTAACCATCAAATTTCTAAACAATCGAAATGTGGAGTTCCTCAGTGAAGGAACCAGTAACACAGCAAGCAGTTCTGCATAATCTACATTCCAAGAACCATAAAATAACCTAAAAGAAAGAAGAAATACAAATCAAGGAAGAGGTTAGTGACAAAATATCTCCCTCTTGAGAGTATCTGATGTTCTTGCAAATTGTCACTCTGAATTCAGTGATATCTTCCTTGCCAAGTGTTTCTGAGTTAGATTAGTAGCAAGGATAAGTTCAATTACCCTATGGAAACCTTATCACAATATCACTTTGAAGCCAATTACCAACCAAGTAGCAACCCAGCTGCTTTTTCTTCCAACCTGGCAGAAACCTCCCTTAATAAACATTTATGAGCTCATTAGAAGGAGCAATCCCTTTCCCTTATATTATGGCTGCCAGGGATTGTGCCCCCAGAGGGCTTCTACCTGAATGCACTTTGCCAAAGTGATGAGCTTCATTCCGACAGTTGACTTTTTATGCCGAGAATTTGCTTGGCATGCCCAAGCTGCTCACATCAATATATTATTAAAGAGGGGAGGGGGAAACAGACACAGACCTGTAACATTATCACCGTCTTTGTAGTTGGCATTCACATTCAGTGAGATTGCTTTTTTTTTTTTTTTGCATTATTTCCTAAAGAGCGTGGAACCTTTCATTCAGTTTACACATTTCTGGATTCCTTTCATACTTTCAGGGCTGACCCTTCTGTCTCATTTCCAATCTTTCAGCCTTGCCCTTACATACATATCCTAAATAGCCCTTTAAAAAGTCTCAATGGTCCCCCAGTACAAACACACATCAAAAGGTTACTCAGTGGGTTTGCATAGTAAACACAAATGGATATTGTTTTTGACATCTTGTGAACTTGTCTTTCTCCCTTGTACCTTGAAAGAACATGGGACCTTCTGGGCTTGAATGAGGCTTGCTGCATTTTTAATGATGGTCCCTGAAATGCAGGGCAGCAAGATCTTGTCACCTTGGCATATTTTATCCCTGATCAAACATTAGTTGGCAGCTGTTGGAAAATGTGTAACACCATCTCATCATCGCCAGCTGCTGGTTTGGTGGCAAGAGTGCAAAAACTCTGCTTATTTGCAGTTTGAATCTCTCCCTAACCCTTTCTCTTATCATCTAGATTCTCACCTTCAGTGTTGGTTAAAAATATACAGGAAGGAGATTCCAAGGAAAGCATATCATTAAGATTCATCAAAAGGTGTGTGCTTTTGCTTCTAATTATTCAGCTATACTATTAAATTAGGGCTGCCATATTCAGGCTGCAAACATTCAGACAATTATTAGATGGCACCAAATATTTTAAGGCTTTCTGCATGTCTGTTTCCAAATGTTTTAGCTCTGATCTGTTAATTAATTAACATGTTTTGTCTGTTCAACTGTTCAGCCTAACCAGAGAGATGAGGAGGCTTAAATCTGACTATCAATATATTTTCTCTCCCACAAGCAAACATTTCCATCATTCCCTTTGATGTAAGGCCGAGAACCACAAAGCTGCTGCACAAATTGAATCACACAATTACAACTGAAAAAAAGAACATAGATAAGTCTTTCTATCTTGCAAGCAGTTTGCTAAGGGTGAAGGAGAGGCTGGACCATATATGATATTGTAGACTAAGATTCCATAGCACAACCAGCATTTCCCCTCTTGTTTTGCTCTTCATCCTGTGATCTTTAAAGATTCTCTTGCCATCTTAAAGGAAGTCATCAGCAGTCTTATGGCTTGCCCATCTCTCCCTCTTCTAACAAAATATTACCTATTATTTCCTTTCAAGGATTGCTTTAAAAAAAGACAATTGGCATATGTCTTGCTATTATGAGCTAAATTTTCTCCCCAGGTTGCATCCCCCTACATCCTCCTTGCTGAGGGAAAAATATTTAATGCATCAATCTCTTCATTTTTGTTAGCTGAAAAGCCCATAGAGACTAATTTATACTATCCTATTACATGAGTCATATCTAATATATTTACAGTAGGACCTCATTCTTTCTCTGCTTTTAGTATGATAGGAAGTTGGACGGTTAATATTGATAAAGCATTGGGGATGAAACAGTATCATCCTCAATCCACATCACTTATGACCACAGATTTCTGATGCTGTGCAATAGCCTTCCTTATGTGCTCAATGGGTTTTCATTTAACGTTCCTTACAATCTTGGATCAACAGTAATGAAATGAGCAATTTTTAAAATGCTGCGGAATAGTACACAGCATAACAGTCATGAAGGCTTCAGAAAAGATATTCAGATGCCATGATGTGTCCACACATGGGAATTGTGCATCTCATGGTACTCCCTGTGAACTATGAAAATAAAAGTTGGATTCTAAAGAAGCAGGATAAGAAGAGTATTGATACTATTGACCTCTGATGTTGGAGAAGATGCCTGAGAATACCATGGACAGCCAGGGAAACAAAATGATGGATCATCAAAGGTATTAACCCAAAGTTCTCACTCAAGGCACGAATGTCCATCTCAAATGAACCTACTTTGAATACATTTTGCAAAGACTTAGCTCTCTGGAAAGGCTCTACTGCTGGGAGAGATAGCAATAGAACTTAGACTTAGATACCACTTTACGGTGCTTTCCAGCCCTCTCTAAGCAGTTTACAGAGTCAGCATATTGCCCCCAACCAGCTGGATCCTTATTTTACCCACCTCAAAAGGATGGAAGGCTGAGTTAACCTTGAGCCACTCAGAATCGAACTCCTGGAGTGAGCAGTGAGTTATTCCTGCAGTAGTGCATTCTAACCAGATGGATGGACTCAGTTACAGTGGCAATGAGTACACCATTGGGAGACAGATAACAGTAGCTTTGAATGCATTGCCATTCAAAAATGTCACCTCTTAAATCTGACCTGATATGACAGCAACAGTCAGACATAGTTTTGGAATAAAAGTGAGCAATTCCAATGGGAGGAGCCAGAAGAGACCAGTCCCACAGCTCTTTGCCATTTACTCAGGTCATGCCGTCTGGTGCTGTTTTTCTTTTTTCCCCTTCTTTGGAGATCAGACCTGCACTCAGAGCATGCGCAGGAAGATTTTTGATCCTAACATTTAATGAATAGAACAACATGTTGGACCACTGTCTTGCTCCTCTAAACAGTGATATAAGTACAAATGCTTGCAATGGTAGCTATGCAAATTGCATCAGACCATCTGTTTAAAAAAATCTTCTTATTAAAGTATGGTAACTTCTGTCTAGCTTTTTTCCTGACAGTGATTTTGAAAAAGGGTAAATCATTGCAAAGAAAAGGAAAGGGGGAGAATTTAAACCATTTCTTCCCAACTGCCTTGCAAAAAGATGAGAGTCAGCTGAAATTAATATACACACACATATCTAACTTTATATTTTATTCCCATTATTTTATAGTTGTATACCTCTTTATTTTTTCTGGTGTGTTTTTATTGCCTCGAAAAGAAAAGGTAGCTGCAATGGATTTTTTTTAATGCTTTGCTTATGTCTCAGCTACTCCTAACACTTTTCTGAGACTAAGTTTTATTTATTCATTAATTACTTTTAGCATTTTTTACTTTGCCTTTTATCAACCACACCACCAATATTAACATCTGTCCCAAAACAACTTTCAAGATTGCCGCTCAGTAAGAATTTGTGGGTGGGAAAATCTTTCCCCATTTCTTTGGGTCTATATGAGTAGTGCATTTTTCTGATCTGTTGGAGCTTTTGTGCATTTTTAAATATATATCCATAAAGTAAATTTGTCTTTTTCCTACAGCTTTCTCTAAGATAGGGAGGTCTGATGGTAAGAGACAGTGCATTTACATGACGGTGGGACAAAAGCCATACCACATCATTTGTGTGATGTCTAGTAAAAAGGTGAGGACTTATAGTGGGTGGAAGAATAAGTGGCTCAGCTTGGGCAGTGAAAAGGGGGTGGATGGAGCGTGTCTTTGATTTTAGGGAGCAAAACAAAGCCATAAAGAAAATTGTAATAAACCATGATTTTGGTTTGGATTTCTGAATTTCATTGTTTTATAGGGAAACCGAGGATACTCCTATCTAGCAGTTGACCCTTCCCTTCTCTCTCTAGTAAATTTAATAAACAGCAATGCTATATATATGGAAAACAAGTTGATAGAAATGATGGCAAGATGTCAGAGCAATAAAAAAAACGGCCACCACTTTGTACTGCTGCTAAGATAACACAGAGAAATATTGTGCTTACACAAGCCTGTGAAATGTTCGTGAAGGTTATAGTATGATTATGAATTGCTTTGGTCAAAATGGGAACAGGCTATTTTTCTCCAATTGCATTGAAGTGGGGTGGGGAAGACATTACAGTACTTGAAAAGGTAGCAGAGGGCAACAAGGCTAATCCAGGATTAAAGAAAATGAGCCTTCAGGACAGCTAGAAAAACCTTTTACCATCCAGGCCTAAAGGAAATAAATAGACTCCTTCAGCTAAGAAATAGCGAAAGTCGTCAAACTGACAAAATGTTTCCTATTCAGGGGTAAAAATATCCATGAGTTTATTTTTATAACCATTACTTAAACTTGGACAGAATTCTTTGAAATGTTACATCATCCTAAAATGCCATGACTTACCCATCTGCAAAGGAATCCAATGCTTGGAAACGCATCCATCAGAGAACTCTGATAAAGAAATGACGACTGAAACAAACAGGCTATCCAAAAATATTGGTCAGATATCAGATATCACTGACATCCAAACATATTTCATTTCAATCTTTGCCAGCCTTAATTCATTCATTCATTCATTCATTCATACAATGGAATTTTAATATTTGACACAAACTGACATGTACCTATGTTTTGTAGCTCATAATGTCATAATCTTATTTTCTGCACTGCTTTTACCTGTAGCTATCTTTGAAGGCAGTTTGGAAATTAATACTACAGAAATGGTGATTAGTTAGCTGATTGAAACTGGCCATTATGACTACATCATATCTTATTAATTCCCAATTTATGTTCAAGCATCATTTAGTGTGCTGAGTTTAACCCTGTAATCTCTTTTATGGCTGGAGATCACAATAACAAATCAATAATTTTTCCCACATATTTCATCTTAATTACCATCAGTAAAGTTCCTGGTTGGAATGCCCTTATTTCAGGCAGAGTCTTCTCCAGACAACATGAATCCACTTATATCAATCTTACATGAAGCAGACATTTTTATATCTTACACTTTATGAAGATCTTAAGTTTTTGCAATAGGCTTAGTTTGTTACTAAAGGTGTGAGCTTTTATGATTGTAACCTCTGCTTTTGCTTTCAAGGTTACACACCGTTAAATCTTATTGTGCTATTTTAAGATTTTATCTGTGCTGCATTTAGATTTAGACAATGTATGTCATCGTGTGAACATTGGATTAAAGGATGAAAAATAAAACAAGCAGTACAAATGCAAAAGTATTTCACATCTGAAAAGTTTCAAAGTTGTCATCCCACTATGTTTAACATTAAACAATATCCTTTCCAGCATGCTGTACTCTGGATATGCTATACTTCATATCCCATAATCCCTAGACAACATGCTGATCACATGTAATACATAATGATATGGTAATTAGTATTTGATAGTTTATAATTTTAAGTTGTATTTTGTCATATTAAAACATACTTATTGGGGAAATTAAGTAAATTAATACATAATTTTATGAAATTCATTATTTAAAAAAATCCCCAGTGAAGCAATAGGATAGAGCAGAATTTTGGAAAAAGGAGAAATGAAGTTTCTATTTGTAAGTAATCAATTATTAACAGTAATCCATTGTTAGGCTTACTCCTTGCCTCGTGTTCTTTTTCAGCTTCTTAAATTCATCAACCACTGTTGCTTCTAACTCAGGTTTTTCTTCAGTTACCTTTCTGAACCTGGACATTTTGTCTGCTTATTCAGTGTTGTTTTCTGCCAATTATACAGCAATATTTTTGTCAGTTTAGGAAATGAGGAAGCTTTTTCTAACTCCATTCTGGTCATTCATTCCTCAGCTTTGGATCATCCACCTAAAAGTAAGACAAATGTAGCTAAGGTTGATACAAGATATTTTAGTGCCTTAGACATTACAGGTAAATAATGGTCCAGTCATGTCCAACTCTAAGAGCAGTGCTCATCTCTGTTAACCAAGGGAGTCAGCATGTCCAAAGCAGGGGTGAAATCCAGCAGGTTCCAACAGGTCCTGGAGAACCGGTAGCGGAAAATTTGAGTAGTTCAGAGAACCGGTAGCGGAAATTTTGAGTAGTTCAGAGAACCCTAGAGTGGGGTGGGAATTGAGATTTTGCAGTATCCTTCCCCTGCCACGCCCACCAAGCCATACCATGCCCACAAAGCCACGCCCACAGAACCAGTAGGGAAAATTTTTAGATTTCATCACTGGTCCAAAGACTCTTCTGTGGTCATGTGGCCAGCATGACTATATGCTGGAGTGCATGGAATGTTGTTACCTTCCCACTGAAGTGGTATCTATTTATCTATTCATATTTGCATGTTTTTGAACTGCTAGGTAGGCAGGAGCTGGGGCAAGGAATGAGAGCTCACCTCATCATGCAGTGCTCGGGTCTCAAACCTAAGCTGTCAGCTTTGCAGCTGACAAGCTCAACATCTTTAACCACTGAGTCATCATGCCCTTATGTCTTAGGTATTAAATGCCTATTATCCAAGACAGATAAGAAAATGCTCCCAAAGGCTTCTTCCATCTTAATACTAAAAGTATAATAATAAAAAAGTAGCTAACAAATTGCTCTTCTTGTAAGACACTGAAATCCAGTTTGACAAGCAGCTGTGTCATTCTCCCTGGTGGTAGGACCAAGACTGAACTTATTTTATCACACCAGGCTGTGGAATATGCTCAAAAAAATGGGAATCCCTGAAGATCTCATTGTCTTCATGCAGTATATAGAGGTCAGAATGCCATAATATGGACAGAACATGACAAAATAGAATGGCTCCAGGTTGGCAAAGAAATGCAATAAGGCTGCATATTCTCTCTATTCAGCCGACATGTGGAGCATATATTAAGGGAAGCTGGTTGAAAGAAGATGGGTATGGCTTTAAAACTGGAAGAAGAAAACAGGGGTGGGTTCCACTTACCTTCACCATCAGTTCGCATCGCGTCCCCTCATGCAATTCTGCTTCCACGCATGCTCAGCCCGAAACACAGCTGAGGAGCTGATCAGCTGTGCTTCAGGTGAAGGAATAAAGGTAACTATAAACCCGGGGGCAGGCGGGAGGGCCCTTTTTCAAGCAGCAGCAGAGGAAAAAACTTCCAAACAGTAAAAAATTCGAAAAAAAATAAAAAGATGGCAGTGCCCATGGACCGGCACCAACTGAACTGGATCTGTGATGCTATCGTGATGTAACTAGCAGGTCGCTACCGATTCAGGTGATCCGGTCTGAACTGGGAGAAACCCACCCCTGAAGTAACATCAATAACCTGTGTTTATTTTCATAGTGGAAAATGGAAAGGATATTCAAGCCTTAGTACTAAAAGTCAAAGAGAAGCGTGGAAAAAAATGGGATTAAAATTAAATATTGTCAGTGTAATTATGAGCTGGGGTAGCCATAACAACAAGTCAGTCAATGGGAACAGGTCAGCCAATGGTGACTGAGAGCCATGTTAGACAGCTCGGAGCCTGGGCGTGGCTTAGTTTAACTGTATACATATATATGAGTTGGTTTGTCCTTGCATTGTTGCTTCTGTTGTTCTGTGCTTCTGTGATTTCTGGTTCTGGCTTCTGCTGCATGGGTATTGTATACATGCATCACGATTTATATTACTGTATATAAAGAAGCTTCTTTTATACACGAATCCTGCTAAATTATTTACTTGTGTGCTGGTTGGATTGCTGCAAACTCTAACAAATATAAAGAAGATCGAACTAATGACAACAGGTAGAGTACTAGCCTTAGAACTGACAATGAAGATATCAAAGTGATGGATCTTCTATCTTTTAGGATCAACTGTCAACAGAAAAGGAACAAGCAATACACCATAGATTAGCACTTGGTAGAGCAACCTTGAAGGCTTTGGGGAAGATATTCAAATGCCATAATATCTATACCTAGAAAGACCAGAATCATGCAGGGGACAGTATGCCCCGTGACACTCTAGGGAACAAAAGTTGGACTTTAAAGAAGCAGGATAAGGAAAGTGTTGATACTTTTGAACGTTGGTGTTAGAGAGGACTCCTGAAAATATACTGGAGAGCCAAGAAAGCAAGCTGATGGATCATCAGAAGAAATCAAACCCAGAGTTCTCATTTCAGGCACAAATGACCAAGCTCAAATGATCCTACTTTGGACACATTATGCAAAGGTTCAGCTCATTTCTCTTTTCAGGTTTTAAAGCTTAGAAAGGTAGAAGGGAAGAAAAGAAGAGGATGACCAGGAGCAGAATAGATATACTCAGTCATAGTGGCAATGTGTGCACTATTAGGAGATTTGAAATAACAGGGATAGGTTGTCTTAGAGAAAATCTTGTATGTGATCACTAGGAGTCAAAAATGACTTGATGGTACAGCATCATAATCAAAATCATCATCAGTATTTTAAACATATATACACTATAAACAAATTCTTTAGCACATACAGGTAGTCCTTGTTTAGTAACTGCCTAGTTTTTATTAATTTATCATAATTAGAGAAATGTATCATATTTATCATATATAAATACCGGTATGTTCTATAAGGGAGATAGATGATAAATAAATAATTTAACAATTCAATCAATGCCTTGCCCTCCCATATCCAATAACAGCAGATATTTAAAGGAGTTGTGAAATTGAGCAATTGATCTTCTATGCAGAGGAGAGCAGTGATTTGAGAGGAGCCACCAAACAGTCATCAGAAAAAGACTAGTGTCCTCTTTTCCTTCAATACAATTCCAATTTACCACAGCCAAGCCAGAAATAAATGATCTTTGTTACCAAACATCTGTTACTCCATAATTCTGATTGTGTTAAACTTTCATTCACGTCTTGCAGCCCGGTAGCTTTTGAATAATTTCTGCTTCTTTCCACCTTTCTTCAAGATGGAGGTAACCATCAAGCATCTTACAGGACTTGAGAGCTGAAATGGTATAATGTGAAACACTCTGAGTGTTCATTTATGGAAACCATACAGTGATCATAGTAATTTAATTTAATTTAATTTCAGTAATTTAATAATAAATGTTCCTCAGCATAATGACATTTTCCCAAGCAGCTGAAAGCATCTTTAACACATTCTTGAATTGTTTTGTTTTTCTCCCATCGGTTCACAGATTATAGTCTTCTGAATAGCACGTATGGATTGAAAGAATAATGTCCAAAGGCAGATGTCCATTATAAGAAGCACAGATGTGAAAGATACTGTGAGGTGTCACTGAGCAGACGTACTTCCATCTGAAGCATCATTGGAAGATGCCGCCAGGTTTTTCTGCATTTGCTACCTTTCGATGGAGATTTGCCTTCCTCCCCCCATTGCAGTATCTAGATCCCAAGCTGAGTTGCCTTGTTGGCAATGATTGATTACCCAATTTCTAATTAAACCTGATCCAATCACTTATTATGCAGAGTGGAACAAACAAACTGAAGTCGACTGTCAGTCCTGTGATTGATGATACTGTCAATCCTGCTTTTGTTGTGTCTAATGTCTTGACGCTTGTTACAACCAGGCAAAGCTGTGCTGGACAAAGGGTGCTGTCACTCTTCACATGAATTCACACCCCTGTAAACACACCCAATTTTTTTAACAGAAAAAAATTATTGAGAACAGTGGAGGTTTTGTTTGGGTTAGTCTGCACAATGAGATCAAAGCCCCCGAGACCTGGATTACTTCAGTAGCAGGGAGGGAGGGGGCTAGATTGGCAGGGGGTTCTTGGTATGGTAATAAACCCACCTTGGGGAGAATGACAGATATGACATTAAAGCAAACCTAGCAGGATAATAATTTATTTTCTATTGTCTGCCAAGAAGGATCCTCTTAGCAGCCCTCATTTATAAATTTTTCAGTTTTAATGTTTTAATTATTTAAAATGCAAATAGGAGCAGAAAATATAAATTCCCTAAACAGATCTGACTTCTGAAATCACGTTCACACATCACAAATCTTTTTCCTTCCTTCTTTCTTTTATTCCTGAGCCTTGAGTTTATTTTAGAATATTTTAGACTTATGGTTTGTTTCCAAAGACTCCTTTCCAAGGTTCATCACTGTACAATTGTTAATTTCACCCTTGCTTAAATATAAATATCTACAGAAATCATTTTCAGCATCAAAATTATGCCTGCAACATTATATGTGTGGATCTTTCTCTATTTGGTATTTAGCATTTGGGCTAATAATAGGGTATTCTGCCTAATTTTGTTGAAACAAAATATGCCTTGAGAGAGTTCTAAAGTTTGTTAGGACAGGAGAAGCCGGGGTGGGGGGGAGATCAAGTTTTAAAATGGGCCTGATCTGAATAGTGGTTGCAGTGAAAAACATTGTAGAAAAATAATCTCCCAGCGCTTCCCTATGGAAGAGCAGCCGATCAGCAGCTTGGAATGTTGCCAGCTCCTTCAATTTTTGTTGCTTCCCACATTTTTCCTGGTCACGTGACCCATAACAGAGCTATTATTAAAGATCGGAAAGAATACCGGAAGCCATATTCTGGATGTTTTTTTAAAATGTTGTACAATTTAACATTGGGAAGAGGTTGGGAGTGCTTTACAGCTAAATTGTACTCAAGAATCACATTAAAAAAACCCATTAAAAATGGGGTTCCATATAGACCAGTTCTTAGGAAGTAATGATAATAAAGAGCTGAATCCAGTGGACTACTTTGAAGTACTCTATCTGGTCAATTGCAGAAGAACCAGAGATGACATGGGGAAGAGTTGAGGGGCACTTGCAGGGGTGAAATGCTACCGATTCCGCCTGGTTCGGGTGTACCGGTAGCGGCGGCCGCCAGTGGTTTGGAGAACCGGTAGCAGCGACAGCACGAGCTCCACCCACCCACCCAGACATCGCCATTTTCTTGTCTTTAACCCTCTGCGCATGTGTAAAGCCTTCTGCGCATGCGCAGAGAGTGAAAAAGCATGCACGCAAAGCACACGCTTCCCAACTGGTAGAGAAGGTAAGTAGATTTCACCGCTGGTCACTTAGATTCAGAGAGATTAGACTGGATACAACCCCATCACCTAAGAGGAGAACCTGGGGAATGAGGATAGCAGGGAAAGGTTGTGGGGAGCAGTAGAGAAATAAGGGAAGCTAAAAGATGATTTGGCAATGAAAAAAGAAAGAAAACGGGACTGTGTTGCATTTCTCTGGCTTGGGAGGGGTAAGCGGGTGCTGTGTGCAGGTACAGGTATGTGGAAGAAGAAAATACTCAGTTGATTGGAAAATGGCAATTGAGGTGAAAAGATCTTGCCTGTTAGGGAAAATGGAGCAAGAGTTTTGTTTGATCCTGGCTAAGGAGAGAACATTGATTTAGGTTTTGTGACCCAGTCCTCCCTCTGTCTTGTTTTCAGTGTTAGAAAGATCTTACTTAAACAATTGGTCAAGGTTTCAAGAATCCAAATATTTCAAGCTAAAATAAAGTGTAAGCTTGCATTTTACTGCTTGGATTTCATCATGCTATCTGAGGATTATGAACAAGTTGCCACTACAGCTAGTCCTCGATTTATGGCCACAATTGAGCCCAAAATTTATGTTGCTAAGCCAGACATTTGTTAAGTGAGTTTTGTCACCATTTCATGACCTTTCCTACCACAGTTGTTAAGTGAATCACTGCAATTGTTAACTTAGTAAGTGAATCTGGCTTCCCCATTGACTTTGCTTGTTAGAAGGTTGCAAAAGTGGATCACATGACTCTGAGACAATGCAACCGTCATACATATGAGTCAATTACCAGGCATATGAATTTTGATCACGTCACAATGGGGATGCTATAATGGTTGTAAGTGTGAAAAACAGTCATAAGTCTTTTTTTTCCCAATGCCATTGTAAATTCAGTCACTAAATAAGCTGTTGTAAGTTGAGGACTACCTATAATGATCCCAACTAACAGGTAATCTAATCAATATTTTCCATTTTATTAATGAGGATATCATGAGATATATTTAAGTTATTTACCGTATAATTTGCTGAGGTCAAGGTGCACTTTGTCTATAGTATTCCTTTGATCTAAAAAAAGTGGTAGGTTTAACCTGGCATGACTTGCTTGTAACAAAGCATGCTAGTAACCTGTTAACTGTTGGGCTCACAAATATATTACTTAATAATCTGATTAAGGATTTTACCTAGATGGATGTCAAGCTGACAGGTCTGCTATTTCCCAGGTCCTCATTCTAGAAAAGGTATCTTCCTCCCATTCTTCATGAAGATCTTAATAGAAAAAAGAAAAGTATTTCAGGATTTTTACATGGAAGGCTATTACCTAACTATTTCCTGGGTAGGGCAGTCACTTTTATGTTTTCTATTAAACGCTCACTGACTTGAACAAGATTCCTCTGGAACATGATTGTGGCCACTTGTTACAGCTGCTTGTGTAAAAGTTTGAGAACTCAATTACCGATTCAGTAGAACATATAGTAGATACAGATCTCTTCTAAGCGTCAATGAATTTCATATTCATTTTTCACCACCGCCTCAATTACCAAGTAATTTCTGTTTGGAAAATGCCATGGTTATTTCGGATTTCTGCTATGAACAGAGCAAGGCCCAGAAGTCCAATCTGATTGGATGTGTTTAAAGTTCCATGGATTAAGGAGCAGGGGAAATCAAGATATTTTCACAGCTGTATAAATGGAAGAAATAAATGGAAGAAAATAAACACGTGAGAGTTTTATTCAAATTACATCCCTCACATTCAGAAGGCAGGTTGCAACAACATAGAAAACATATATTTCATTGTTTCATAGTGAAGATGTCATTTCTATCTCTTGGCACAGAACAGATAATCATGAGTAACAAGTTGCTTATTAATGTACTAAAAAGAAGAGGTTTTCACCTTTGCCATAACTAATAATTGCAATTCTTCCATAGAGTTGCTAAGCGCTATGTTTACTCCCTATTCTTGAATTCTACTGAATATCTATAATTTCTAAAATAAATTCCAGAACAGGAGTTTGGGCAGATTGCCCTGAAATTCCATTCTTTCTGTTTTCTGTCTTTTGGCTACCCTACAAAAAAAGCAATTCTGAAATATATACAGTATATATCTGCATCAAGAGGATGCATTATTTACTGATCTTTCAACTGACTTATACAGTAAAACATTAATCAGCCATTTGTTTGTCTCTGTTGACATTTTATACCCATTTATGCCTTTTGTTTACTTAGAGTAGAGGACCAAATCATCATCATCACCACTACCACCACAATTAAAATCACTATTGTACTAATATAAAACTGAAAAGGCTTGGCTGAAGAGGCTAGTCTTGATTCCTTCCCCAGGCAATGGGGTGAGGGGGTGGAGAGAGAGAGAGAGAGAGAGAGAGAGAGAGAGAGAGAGAGAGAGAGAGAGAGAGAGATGCTTCTTATAACAAAAAAAGTATAGTGCCTGAGAATGGTCAAGAGCCTTTGCAGCACTTGGCATTTCACTGATAGTTTTTTTTTTAATTCAAAGAGAGGCATGATTCAGTTCTTCAACTTAAAACATGTTCAGTCATATAGGGCCAAATGTTTCCTGGATCTGATCCCAGCATGTTGATGGATCTAGTGCTCACCCAGCCAGTCTTTGTCAAGGTGAGTAGCAAAGTATGAAGGAAGACTTGAATATGAGTAGAATTGCTAAGCTGTGAAGGTTCCACTTATATTTAAATGACTGTAAGATATGGATTAGCAACCATGTCATTTAGATTCTCTGTGGTATTTATATGGTTTCTGTTTCAAAATTCTGGAAAGCAACCCCTCTGATCAGCAGATTCTAATAGAAATGCAAAAGATTTTGTCTGTGATCCATTTGATTCTACCTAGGCTTTCCTTGGTATAGTCTGACTGCTGATCCTAGCCAATGGACCAGAATTCCTCAAGTAAAAAGCTTGCAATCCAGCCTAAATATATTAATCATGCTGACACAAATCCATTTCCGAAACACAAGAAAAATACAATTTCTAGAAGCACTGAATACAAATGTTTTACACTGAGGGCAATGGGAGGCTAATGTTAACACATAAACCCTGAAAAAGGCTAAATTTAGCCTTTGGAAAGGTTAGTTTAGGCCAACACTTAACGGAACATTCAACTTTTAAATTTTCACTTCAATTAATCTCTTGAAATTCAGTGTCTGATCCCAGTGACAGTTGCCTCTGGGTTCTTCAGAGCAATTGCCAAGGAAAAAATTATCTGACACATATCAAACAAGCAAGAAATGACACTGGACAACATTAATCAAAACTTTCTCATTTCCCAAAGAATTAAGCATTAAATAATTAATTCCAGCACTACAGGCAGTTGTAAAAGAGGTTTTGCGCCTCCCCGCTGGTAAGAATTTGTCCTTGTCTAAAAGACTAGATTGATATATTTATTATTTATCAGATTAATCATGGCCAGGAACATTATAGATTGGCAGTCAGACCCTGCCAGTTATATCGTAGGGGGCCTGTTACTGGAGATTGGAAAGAACTTGGTGTATCAGCAACATTCCACAGCGAAGGAAAGATGTGTTTGCCCTCTAGCATTTTCAGAAAGGTTTGAAGATGGTCCAGCATTCAAAGGGAGAAACTGACACACAGAGAAAGGGATGCTGAAAAGGGTCATTGATCCAACACCTTAGTGAGGGATGCTAACACCCACCCATTTCTGCTTGCTAAGGAATGCAATGAAGCTCATTTGATAGGTTTGGAGGGGGGAAGAGAATAACGACTGACTGCTTTACATGACATTGTTCATTTCCATCACAGAGATTATCTGTAATCAACACATTCTACCTCCCCGCCCACAAGCAAACCATACTTTTTGTGCTAGCATTTTTTTTCCAACTGTCATAGTAGTACAATTAATCACACTTTTAACTTTCATTTTATTTGATGGCTGCCTGTTGATTTGAATGGCAGAATTCATCCCCTGATCAAGCAATTAAACAGCAAATGCATCTGATTGTTTCCATTGGGCTGAGAACATAGCAGAACAATAAAGAACACCATTGATCTATATTGGGTAGCATTGCGCTCCCCTAATTCCCCCAACTGCAACCCCCAGTATTCACCAACCCCCTTTTTTTAAAATAAAAAGTTTTCTTTATTTCAATATACACATACATACATAGACAGACATTTAAAAACATTGGACATTGTGTGACAGTCCTGTTTCT
>JANHGD010001825.1:2270-13755 GCA_027560375.1 Imantodes cenchoa
TCAAAGCAAACCTAGCTCTGTAATATAAAATACCATACATTTCTTTCTATTAGAGGTAACTTTTTTTCTTCTAAGTGGAACAGAGAAAACTCAAAGAAGATTTTTTACTATTGGCCAGAAAACTTTCCCAATAACACCAGGTGCTCATGAGCAGTAATTACCCATGAGAGCAAACATTTTGAAATAATCTTTGATCAGAATTTCCAGATTCCAGATAACAATGGATACTGCCAGAATAGTTTTGTGAAGGAATAGATGGTTCCTTAATCTATCACTGTCTAATTTACCCTTCAATTTCAAATGTTTTGAGATTACAATTCTTAAAATTTGCAGTCAGCATAGTTCATGTGCTTACCCAAAATTCGGCAGGCATAACTGTACTGCTGGTTGTGCTTCCACAGCAGTAGGCCCCTCAAATGTAACACTCTTTGAGATGGAATTAATGGAATGAAGTGGTTTCAGTTGTGCATCATCCAACGTCCTTTGGCTCCTTGGAGAGATTTCAGGATCAGCCCTTCTATATATCCTTTGTTCCCAAAGTTCTGTGCAGATGAAGGAAAGTAATTTTGACTCTTCTGCCTTTCAATCTGTTTGGTGCAATTTAGAATATGGTTAAATTTAGAATATGATGGAGAATCTGCAATTTTGCATTTTACTCTCCACTTTGCAACTGGGATTGTACTTTTTGCCTTAGACTGTCTACAGTGGACCTCACCCCATTCCTAAGAGGTCTGTAAGGAGCGTGCATAAGCGCACCATTGTGCCTACCCTCCCTGTCCTACTGTCCTATTGCTTAACTTACCTGTACCTACTTTGCTATTGTTTATGTTTATACCAATACCTACTATCTTGTACATGTTTGACAAATTAAATAAACAAATAATGGCAGCAGCATGCAACTCAGATAATACTGAGATAACCAAACACCAGATCCCATAACTATCCTCAGTGAAGGTTTGTAGACTACTCTTGCCATTCTATGCATTCTAACTTTGGAGATAAGCATGCTTACAATAGTGTTAAAGATAGGATTTATCTTGACTTTCATAGCAAATTATGGAAGTCAATAGTATTAATTACAGCTTCCTGTTTTGTCACAATTCGATGATCTGTTTAATCTTAACAGAAGCTGCACCAGCAGAGGGTGCTGATGGAATGGACTCTTGAATTGCCTTATATTCAGATGCATGGGGCTCATCTCACACTCCCATAACTTTTGTATGAGAAGTAGAAAGCACTGCATGCCTGTATTTCAGCCTTTGGCTTTTGCTGTTATGACGTTAGAATGGGTGGCATCCAACTTCTTCCTCCATCTCTCAGTCATTCTCTATTTTCATACATGAAACTGGATTCCTACTCAGCTCAATGTAGCATATTACCTTCTACTAAAGCAGAATTCCCACTAGTGATTAAAACCATCATCTGGACTCATCCAATCATCATCATCTTGATATGGTAACAATAAGAACAGGGTTTATATAATCTCAATGATGGCTGAATGACACTGTAAGCCACCACTGGGAAAATGGCCTAAGTGCATGTAGAACTAAAGACATGTACCTAATGCAAAGTACCGTATTTTTTCGGAGTAGGAGTGCATCTTAGTTTTGGGGGAGGAAAATAGGGGGCATAATCTACCAACCAGGTATTGATCTGGCTAGCGTCCTTAGTCTAGTCAGCTTCAGCACATCATTTTATACCCTGATTAGGGCTGAAAAAAAATATTCGGAGGGAGTACCAATGAAAACAAGCCTGCAAAGACTTAGGGCTGGAAAAAACTTCTTTGGAGTAGCAATGAAAAAATCCTGCAAGCCAGGAAGATGGTTAGCACCTCGTTAGGGCTGGGGGAAAAAAGCTTTAAAAAAAAAAAGGGAAAAAAAAGCTACATTCGGAGTATAAGACGCACCCAAATTTTCAGCCTCTTTTAGGGGGGAAAAGGTGCGTTTTATACTCTGAAAAATGCAGTATGTTGTATCACTTTTATATAATCTCTTCACATTTATAAAGTTGCTGGCAACATGCATTGGCAGACATCTATTGAAAAATAAGTTTCTCCGTTTGAATAGAGCTTACACCTCAAGTTTTTCAATAAGCTCATCAAAGATGACCAAATCCCATTGTTAATTATATTATATAGTTCAGTCTATCTACTCTAGAAAGTCTTTCAGGAATTGTCCAAGACTTTTGGAGCAAGACTCTGAAGATACAGAAACAGAATGAACTTACATTCAAGGACCTTGCTTCCCACTGCAGTTCTAATTATGAATTTTGATCTTCTGACATACAACAGCTGTCACTGCCATGCTTTTTCTTTCATTAGACCACCCAAATTCATTCCATTACTTTTGAAAGAAGTATAATTGACAATAAGCCACCTTCCAAATTATTGTCAGCCTGCAAGTCTGACTTCCTAAATTAGTCTTGTATTAACTTTTGTATTTCACTGCCATTTCTAGAAGGAATGTCTAGGGGAAACCTTTACTGCAGCAGTGGGAAACTTAAAAATTCCCCAGATATTGTTGAACTCTTTTCCAAGGACCCCTGACTAGAGGTAAGTAAAGTACTGGAAGCTGTAGTTTGGCAATATTAGGCGGGATACTTCTTCTGTACTCCACAGTACAGTAGTCTGTTGATTTATGCAATGCTTTTAATGGTCCTCTCCATGTCTTTAACATCCAGAAGACTGATAGACAAACCTTTAGGTGGATCTGAAGATAGTTTCCACTAGTGATCTTGGTTCTATGAATAGATACTGAACACACCGCCTAGTGATCAATGACCTACTTTGCATTTAAGAAGTCCCAGGTTAAGCCCTGATATTTTCAGTCAAAATAATCAGGTAGCCAATGATGGGAAAGAATGTTTTATTTTCTCTGCCTGAATCTCTGTAAAGCTTCTGTTAACTTGAAGATCTTGACTAGATAGACCATCTGACCAAGATTGCCAATCTTGTAATAAAAGATGCTGCTGCCTAGAATGAACCTCCTGTGCAGATTTTTAAAAAAAAGTTCATTGTATAAATGGATGGAAGAAAAAACACTGACACCTGACTGCTGGGATAGGTGATATTATTTTTAAAATGCTTGCATTTCAGATTAGTACTGAGAGCTTATGCACCAAAGCATATGCCCCAAAGACAAATTCCTTGTGTGTCCAATGATACTTGGCCAATAAAGAATTCTATTCTGTTCTGTTCTGTTTTGTTCTGTTCTACTAGAGCCGAGGTGGTGCAGCAATTAGAGTGCAGTACTGCAGGCTAGTTTAACTGACTGTGATCAGCAGTTCAGATGTTCAAATCTCACCAGCTCTGGGTTGACTCAGCCTTCCATCCTTCCGAGATAGGTAAAATGAGGACCAAGATTGTTGGGGGCAATGTAAATATATACATTGCTTACTGGTGTAAACCACTTAGAGAGTGCTTGCACTTAAGGCGGTATATAAATCTCACGAATAAATAAATAAATTTCTACTCTACTCTACTCTACTCTACTCTACTCTACTCTACTCTACTGATCTTAGTACTTTTTACTTAAACTGTGCTATAAGTTATTTGTTTTTCTTTCTTCTTCCTCTTGTACTCCATAATATCTTGGACTGCTACAGCAGGGATCAGATCTTCTCTATGGGGCATTTTTATCGAGCATTATTATGTCTGACCAAAATCATGGAATTTTTGCTTGAGACCACGAGATTATGCTAATTGAGGTGGACACGTCGTGGCAGAATTAGAGACACTAATAATGCAACTGTTGCTTTTCCTGTATGTCCTCAGTGCAGCTGAAAGCTGGGAAAAATACAGAACCATAAACTACAAATATTGAGCTCATAGAGACATGCCCAATTTCTATGTAAATGTTACCAATACTCATCTGTTAATTCCCACCAAACGAGAAAAATATTTACATGTTGCCTGCACATCAAGGAAGACCCTCAATAAGATTGCTTCATTAATACTATTGGGAAATTCTGCCCATATATTTCACATAATGATCTGCAATGTAGTGGAGCTTCTACCAAGTCCTAAAAATGGGACATTCAGCGATGTGCTTCTGTTGTCAAGAAAAGGAGACAGTGTTTCTGTGAGGAAAACAAACAGATCCCGGGAGAATGAGAATCTTTCCTTTGGGATAAATAGCTAATGTTGTCATGAGCACCAAGTTTCACTGGGCTGAGTAAATCCTCAAACCGAAAAAAAATTCAGCTGATATTTCAAATAAAACTAGGTTGTCTTCAATTTACTTTGGCACATGCACAGTCACTTTAAAATTGAAAGTTGAGTTGAATTGTCAAACAATCAGTTTAATTATTTGAATTACAAATCCAATTTGATTCGTCTTGTGTGAGTAATACTTTCTAATAGAAGCGACTCTTTAAATCAAACCTGCGATCTCAACTAGATCCTGGCTGATTCACATATCCATAGTGATTCAGGCAGGCACATCCATTCCCACACCCACATTTTTATTCAAATCTAATCAATCCTGTGTAATGATTCAAATTGCAATGCAAATTGACTTGAGCCGCTACATTGAAAATCCAAATAGAATGCACTTGGCTTACTGAATCTCAAATTCAGATTGGATCTTGGTTGTTTCATTAGAAACAACTATTTGTCACAGGGAAGGGCACATTGATTGCATGGTGAGTTGCCAGCCTGGGAAAAGTTGCTGGTACTTAATGCAACTTTGATAAAAGATAAAAGTCAGATGGCCAATGTACTAACTGAGGAAAATGCCTGTTCCCAGGGACACGTTATTGTTTGTTACTGCTTAGTTATATACAGAATATATACTTTTCATTTTACCACAATGTAGTAAACAGTCTCTCAAATTTTTATGATGCGAGTTTCAGTGCAAATCAAAAAGGAGATGGGAAGGAAGAGTTTTAAAAAGCAAGATAATCATGAGGGAAAAGGGAAGGTGGCAAATAAATTGAACAAATATATAGACTTGAGAAAACAAATATCTCCACAGCACTGTCTTCTTCATCTCAATTCAGACATAAGATCCACCAGATTCAGTGGCCATTACTGTCAGATCAGTATTTAAAGGCTAGAATACTTACTAATACTTACCAAGTGGATTTTAGGAGGGATGATACATGTAGATATTTCTTTGAATTTGTTAATGAAAAGTGAGATAGAATTTTTATAAGTGATAAAGTTGCATTTCCCTTCATTAAAAAATCTGCTTGCTCTGCTTTGCCATTAAGCATTTTTTAATTGTTAAAATACATATTATAGAAGAACCAAGACTTAAATGTACTGATATATTAATGAAATTCTTCATTATTACTTTAAAACTTACAAGCATTATAATTACCGTAACTGGGCTGCAACTGTCAAGATGGTCATTAAATGATAGCGGAGGTATCGGGGGAAAAAATTCTGCCATCTAGTGAAGATTTGTATATTTGCAACCCAGGTGCTGTAGCCCTAACAAGAATGCTAACAATTAGCAATGGCAATAGCACTTAGACTTATATACCACTTCATAGTGCTTTACAGCCATCTCTAAGCGGTTTACAGAGTCAGCATATTGCCCCCAACAATCTGGGCCCTCATTTAACCCACCTCAGAAGGATGGAAGGCTGAGTCAACCTTGAGTCTGGTGAGATTTGATCTGCTGAACTGCTGAACTAGCAGCCAGTTTCAGTGGCCTGCAATACCACTGAGCCACCTCGGCTCTTGCAAGGTGTTTATTGTAATTGAACTATTTATTGAAATAGTTCAATTCTCTGCAGCTCTAATCAATAACATCTAATTTTTTAATGCATTTTCCCTTCAAACCTACTTTCTTTTCACCTAACATCATTTGATCACTTTCAAGTTTGTTTGTTGACCTTTAATGGAACAATAGTGTTCTATCTAGTTTTGGTGATCCAGTTCTGGTGACTTTATGGACATATTCTAATGGCAAGAATATAGAAATGACTTTTTACTGTCTTTTTCTTGGTTGTTTTCAACTTTTCATTCTAGCCTTCATTTTTGCAATTTCCTTGTGAGCTCTCATCTATGTACTAACCAAGGCCACTTTGTCTTACTTTCTCAAGATCTGCCAAAGACAGGTTAGGTGTCTTATAGGACAGAAACTGGTGCTAAGAAGAAGAAAACTACTCAACTAGTTCAAGAGAGTGAATTAAATTTATTTCATTTGTCACTTTCATCTATATATGTATTTTTCCCTTTAAAGTCCTTTAATGAGTTCAAGGAAACAGTACAAACACCAAGCCCGAGTTTATCTCCATAAGAAACCCACAGAGTAATAAAGGCTTAAGAATATTATATTAAAAAGTATCATACGATTTAAAGCCATATCTACTCTATTATCTTATGTTCATTATATACTTCTTGCTCTCTACATTTCTATACAATTTCATACATATATACACATACATACATATATTAATATATAAATTCCTTGTAATCTTTGGGTCTATAATATTAATACCTGGTTCTGATAAAGAGCTGCTCCCAATTAGAAATATGATTTCTTTAAACAGAAGAAAATGAGACCCATCCTCTTGAACCCAATCAGATTACCAAAAGCAAAGGAGAATTTATGCTATAAATTTATAACTCAGACAACAGTGGAATCTTACACAATGCTCTAAAGACCCCTTGTGAAAAAAATCATCTGTAAACCTTAAGCCATAAAATATATCTGGGTTGTATAACAATGATTGGTTCAGTTAAATAAATAGAACAGCAAATGAACATGACATGTTTTCTTGAATGAATCAATACAGTTTTTCAAGAAGCACTTTGAAAATGTATCGCGTGAGTCATCATTCTGATATCTGAATGTTCAAAGCACAGCATTATGCTGCAATGATAATTTAAAACATTCAAGTCTAAAGAACAACAGAGAGAAACAGGACATGCTGCCAAACAATCTTTTATTCTATAAACCTAGCCTATCTAATCAGTATCATATTTGTCCTTGAAGAATAGACATTGCTCTTTCTACTTTACATTAAACGTTTTATTGTCTCTAAGTATTGAGACATTATTTTGATTTGGATTCTTTTGTAACAACTCTAGGAAAAACTTACTGGACAAGTAAGAGGCTTCTGACATTTTGTAGCAACAGAGTTCACTTACCATTGTATAGAGTGGAATATTGGCATAAATAGTTGAACATTTCAACAACGTCTCTCTTCTGGCCAAAACCAATTGTCTCCTTCATTACAATCATTTCAAAATAGCTGCCAGTCATTCCTTTCTTTAGCAATCATTTAAGTTGTATCATACTTAACAACAACAACAACAACAATAATAATAGTCAGAAGACTTATTAACCTATCCAAGTAATTTATGTTTTGCTTCACCTCCCAAGAACTGCATACATGATTAACCGCCTATCCTGCAACTTATATTCACATGTATTCCAGTGAGGTAATTTTGACAATAAATGTCCCAAAGTAATTCAGTGAGGTTCATGCTAAATGCAGATTAGAAGTACATACCGAGAAGATATTCACAGCCAAGCATCCCAGTCTAGTCCAATAGTCACGTTCCATTTACATTATGCCACAAATGGAAAAATCTTTAAACGGGCACCAAAGTGATATTTGCTTGTTGTATATACACATAGACGTAGACATAGACATACAGATACATCATATACAAACCCAAACTTAAACAATGCTAAGTAGAAACTGTCAGGGAAAGGAAAAGTATTCATGTCATCAGTTCAGTACATAATTATAAAGGCAATAAGTGTCCAATTCTTCTCTGTCAGCATAGTAATTAGCATGTCAAAAAGAAGGAGAGGAAGATGGTAACTCTCTCTTTTAAATTTTTGCACATATCCTTATGATTTAAAAAGTGAGTAAAGGAAAGGGAAAGAATATTTGGGCACATTGTGGAGTAAAGGGTTTGGAACGTGAAAGATGAACATATTTTGTGACTTGGAAAAATGCATTGAGGACTTGAAAGAAGCTGAAAATTAGTTATGAGTTATGAGGGAGAAAGAGTTGAGAATCTCACCATCTCTATGAAGTTTGTTCTTCTGATCAACTGTCTACTACAAACATGAACTGGCAACTTTAAGTAACAAAACATAGAAAGGTATTAACTTTCAAGTCTAAGCAATCATTGAATGTTGCATCTTTCCTGGAACCACGAAGTTTGTCCAAACGCTCTAATATTCCTACATTTCATCAGCTGTACTAGGAAAAAAAGAAAGAAAGAAAGAAAGAAAGAAAGAAAGAAAGAAAGAAAGAAAGAAAGAACTGAATATTTCAATAATCCTATGATATCAGAGTGTGAGTTTTCATGGCAGCCTTAAAGTTAATTGTTGGCAAAATGAATTCTGGATAATGCTGGTTGAGACAGTGAATTTGGGCTGACCTTTGGCTAAGAATGCCTACTGAGAGAAGATCTGAAATGCTACATGGCAACAGATGTCACCTCATTACATAATTTTTCTATTGATTGGAGTGGGACACCCATTGATCGCAACTATGTAGGATGATATTGATATTTTCCTCCTGCTTAATTTATATGGGTGTTTATAAATATTTGTTATTGATTTAATAACTCTGGAGAAATCTCCATTACATCACACCAGGATGCTGATGTTCTCCAGGGTTATTTTGTGATTTAACTATGTGGTTGGTTTTAGGCAAGGTAAAATATCCTTTGTTAAAGTCTAATATTGTTTTCATCTTCTTTAATTCTGTGGTCTATAAAATATCTACTCTGACTAATGAAAATGTCTCCATGCTGACAATTTATTTGATTTCCTCAGTTCATACTTTGGGAAACGTATCCTTATTAGAAATAGCAGAAGTTTGTTCCAGACTGTCCTTGTCCCAAACCTGACTCTTCGATCGTATTTGTTGAGTATTTTTCTCATCCTGTTACTACACCTAGAATTTTAAGAAACCTTTTATTTTTAATATTAATTGAGTTTTATGAAGAGGCTGCTTTGAGAACAAGAGGGTAAAAAATGGAGGGCTATGTCATCCTTTTTTCTCTTCCAAGAATGGTTGTTAGTCAGATCCAGCAACAGAACAAGAGGTAAATTTGGATCTAGGCTAAGATTATCTATCCCATTTTCAACCCATGTTTTTAACATATACATTTTTCAAGAAAAAAAATAATTATTTTAAAAAGTAAAACAAGATATAATTTACTTACAATACATGCAGGCTTTAAAAAGACATAAAAGTTTTGATTTATAAAAATTTGAGTGAATAATTTATTTCATCAAAGACTAAAGTGGAATTCTTTTATATATAAGATCACAACTATAATCTGAACTTGTACTAACTGATAAGCATGGTAAATTTGTTGGGATAGAAATCAATTTATGCCCCATAAATTGGGGATTTATGCCCCAAATTAGATAAAGTACAGTTCTATAAAGAACTTGAGATAAAATAATGGATTCTTCTTTTGCAATTTTATATTTGATAGAGGTTAAAATTGAGTGATTACCTCACAACTGGATAAAACTTCTTTAAAAATGTTAAGATTACTCAACGTAAATTACAATTTAGGGCTGGTTAATATATGGAGACAGAAAAGGAGCAATTCAAGACATAGATCCTTTTCAACAATTGATATGATTTGGATTTCAAAGAATTTGGTTATTAAGGTTTATAATGTAGTGGCACCACCAAAGACTTTTGGATCATAATCCTACAATTTTGGTTTTAAAAGCAGGGTCTTTCACGAGATTGGGTGTGGGGCAATGGCTGAGTGCGTCAGCGTGTCTGATGCTCTTCTCTGGTTGGTGGATTAGCTTGTAGTTGTAGCCGGACAGGAAGATGGACCAATGTGTCAACCTGAGTGACATGTATTTTGGAGTTTGTTGGTTGCTGGCAAGTAGACCAGTAGTCTGTGATGACTTGAATTTGCAGCCGTAGAGGTATTCGTGGAAATGCTTGATGCCACCCACTGCTGCAAGCGCTTCTTTGTCCAGTTGGCTGTAATTCCAATCAGCTGGTGATAGCGTTTTGGAGTAGGGTTGAGTAGCCATCCTCAAGTTTTCTTAGAATCAAAGAAGGCCTTTGACAATTTGAACTGGGCTTTCTTGTTCAAAGTTTTGGAAGATATGAACTTTATAAAATGGGTAAGATCAATTTATACCACACTAATGGACATTTAGCAAAGCCTTGTGAAATACAAAAAGGAACAAGACAAGAATACCCACTATCTTCTCTCTTGTTTATTTTAGTTCTTGAAATAATTAGTAGAGATATAAACAAGATGAGAAGAATGTGAGAATAAGCCTTTAAAAAGAATCTCTAAGTTAAGAGCTTTTGCAGATGAGTTGGTTTTGATTTTGGAAGAGACTGAAAAATCTGTGTGGCAGGAGGAAAAAACATGGGTTAAGATGTTACAAGATGCAAAAGAAAGAGGAGGATTGGGTTTACCTAATTTGAAACTGTATTTTGCAGCTTCCTGTTTGATTTGAATGAAAAAGTGGGTGCTGCTGACAAATAGATGACTTTTGGAGTTAGAAAGGTGTAACCTGAAAGTAAAAAAATCATTATGTTAGACATGTCATAGTGACTATATGAAAAAGACATAAACTCAGGTTGTGTCTGAAAACTCATTTGTGACTCTAGAAGTGTTTCATAGATGAGGAAAAAACAGGCAAACACAAATAGTTAATTTATTGTGAACTTTTAGGATTTATCAAGGGGAATACTAAATAAAATCAAGAGAACAACTGGTGGGAGAGGGATATAGTTGACAATGGTTTCCTTATTTACAGTTATACAAAGATTTAAAGCAGACATTGATTGTATTGATTGTACTGTAGGACTGATCTTAAAATAGAATTGTGTATAAATGCTAAACATTCAGTTGCTAAAATATATGAACCTTTATTAAAATTTAAAAAAAATAAGTGAAAGAATGTATGCTAAAGTGAGCTAAAATCTGGTTATAATATACAAATGGGAAAATATGTGGTTAAAAGAATTGAAATTTGCACTATGTTATAATCTTGGCTTAGTTTTATAACTGGGCTTAGTTCTGAAATGTAAAATCTTTGAGGCTTTTAAAATTAAAAACTATAGGGTGATCATCAAAGATGAAAGATCTATGGCATTTCATGAAATCTTTACCAGGGAATATTTTTCATTTATGTATTTATTTGAACTGTCCATCTCCCTCAGTGAGGGACTCTCATTTGCTTTGTATAGAAGAGGTAGGATCACAACAAGAGCAGCAGAACCTATACACCTGGCCTAACAAGTTTGTTTACATAGTGGCCAGGATCATATGCACATTATAGCAGGAGATGCCAACAAATTGCACAATTCATGCATTGTAGGAGTGGGTGAAGCTTTAAGGAATGTTTTGCTTGGAAGAAGCTCCAAGTTGTGCAAGCCTCTCAAGTCAACCTGTGAAGGGTTTCCTTGCTTCTAAGCAGCAGTTACTGCATGACTTAGCTCTTCAATATGCATGTGGCAAAAGTCACCTTCTCTGAAGTGAAATAGCAGTCAGGTTGACAATCTCTGCTTT
>JANHGD010001825.1:24277-38915 GCA_027560375.1 Imantodes cenchoa
GTTGAAGTCCACACATCTTCAAACTGCCAAGGTTGAGAAACACTCAACACAAGGTTGAGAAACACTCAACACTCCACACATCTTCAAATTGCCAAGGTTGAGAAACACTGCTCTAAGTGATTTATAGAGTCACCATATTGCCCCCCAAAATCTGGGTTCTCATTTTGCCAACCTTGGAAGAGTAGAAGACTGAGTCAATCTTGAGCCGCTCAGGATCGAACTGCTGGCAGTGGGCAGAATTAGCCAGCAATACTGCATTCTAACCACGTGCCATCTCGGTTCAATAGTAAGTCATCAGGACATCACAGCTCAATAGTAAGTCATCAGGGCAAAATCCAAAGTACAGGAGTCCAGTTCCAACAGAGGAGGCTCTATAATTGACTCACATAAATTATCTCAGTTGTTCCACCCCCTCCCCCAGAATAGCTCTGATTTCCAGGTGAATCAAGGGCAAACTTCATTGATCTGGTCAACATTTCATCCCAAGAAGACCGCCTTTGATGTTTTCACTGCTTGATTTTTGATGGCATTAAGATGGCAAACTCAAAGGATGGAATTGTGAAATAATAATGAACTCTGTTCCAGGTAACTGCTGTTTTAATTTCTTTTGTGAACTTCATTGTTAATAACATTTTGTTTACTTGCTTTATTTTATTGCTAACTGGCTCTATGCAACCTGATGGTGGATGGAGAGGCAAAGGCATCAATATTCTAAGTAATCATTTTTGGTACCAGGTTTTTAATGTTTATCACTTTAATAGTTATATGTATTAAGTTTTATTATTCATATTTTAATAGTTGATCAGGAACTGCTCAGTGTTTGAAATAAGACAGGCAGCTATGTAAATATTTTAAATAAAATAAACATGGGGACAAAAGATTCCAAGCCATCAAACAAGTGGCAACACTCAGTGCTAAGTTCGTACATGTAAGTCATGAGTTATCCTAGTTTAAACAAAATAAATAATTACTGGTTAGTTTTTCTTACACACCCAATATTACTATGTGACAACTGAAATCTAGGTTGTGTAGCAACGTAGGCCAAATAACTGATGAAGCGCAGAAAATCCATGGTTTTGACTGTAAAAGTCCCGGATCTTCTAATGCTTAACAGTTGTTTGAGGCTTAATTGTAGCTATGAATAACCTAATTAATTATTAAACTATCTCTCCTATGATTCTGCTGGCTGGGAAATCTTAGAACTATATTCCTACCCCTTCAGAATAACCATGTAGATAAGGGGTGTCAAACTGGTGGCCCGTGGGCCAGATGCATCACACGCAGGCTACATCCACCCCAGCTCCCGAAGGGGAAAAACATCATGATACATCATGTGATGGCAATGTGACATTGTGAGTCTGACACCCGTGATGTAGATAATAAGACAATTTTATAAGGCCTTGGATAGCAGTCCTTCTCAACTCCCTTTCTAAGAGTCAAATGTTAAGATGTTTTATGTTTAATTCTTCTCTGAATTAGTAATGGCAAATATGCTTGAAGTTCAAGCCAGTGGCATCCTCCAGAAGTATGATCATTTCATTGCTTTCATTGCTTTCAGATTGGTTTATATAACCTGTTAGCAGTCACTAATTAAACTAAATCAGATGAAATCTAAAATCAGATGCAAACTACCAGTTTGCCAAGATTGCTCTACAATGAAGACCTTGATTATACTGTTATTATCCAATCATCAAGTTTCATCGTAAGACAAAAACTGCCAAAGAATAAATCTATGAGATTTTATCTCAGTCTAACTACCTGCCCTGTATTTCCCTCTTTTGTTTCTTCTTCTGGGTTTCCTTCAGCAGTGGGTTGCTCCCGGTTCAGCCTGGTTCTGTGAACCGGTAGCGGGGGAGGCTCCGCCCACCTGCCTGCGACACTTCTGCACATGCGCAGAAGTGTCACGCGCAACCCAGTAGCAACGGGTTTTAGAACCCACTACTGGTTTCCTTACCTCTTTAACCATAATAAACACTGATAGAGAATAGATGCACCACCTCAAACATAAGAGCATATATATAATACAATTTGAAAATGATTCAGAAGTATTTTGGAGTTCTCTGCTATTCATTAGAGCATCCTGTCTTTCTTCAGACTTCTGAAAGCTGCTAAATAGTTATTTTATGAGTCACATTGTATAGTTGACTCGATAAACATTTGCCCTCTCCCCCCCAAAAAAGATTTGCTTTAAGAATTGGAAAGAGGTGCTATTCTCACATACAATCAGGGTCTGAAGCAGTTCTTCCAATTGTTTTCAAATCCTGCAGTTGTACTTTAATAACTTTAATTGCATTTGCTACTCTAATATAATTAGCTGTCTCATTTGTCCACCTACCCTTCATTTACTGAGGCTGTTGGAATCAAAGAAATCTGCTTTATCCTGATTTTGTTCACGTCATTCTAAACCATCATATCTGTTGGTTTTGGCTTAGTGTTATATGAACTAACCAACCATGATTGATTCTATAAACTATGGTTCAGCAAATCATGGCTTAGGCCAAAGTCTGGCCGAGGCTATTGAGCTTCCTAACTTAGTATGGTCTGGGAACAGTTTCTTAAGGGACATTTTCTTAATTTTCATATCTTAATTTAATATCCAAAGAAAGCTGAGACTCGGGTAGCTTGAGAATGTAGTTTCCTCTGTTGTGTGTTCCTGATCTACATCCCTTTCTTCCTTAAAGGTCCTACAGAGAAAATAATAAATGCCTTTCTGTACTTAGCTTGTATCATGGCAATGAGTAGATTATCTACTATTCATTGCTGAACCAAAATGACTTTGCAGAAGTTAGAAACAGAAAAGAGGCTATCGCTTTGTATCATTTTGGCAGCTTCAGTACATTCAATTATATAAGACCCTTCTTCCTCAAGAAGAAGATACTTTCTGGAAATCATTTTTGCTGAAATAGCCACAGAGTTCAAATGTCACTCAAAGGCTAAGTAACATGCCTGAATTTGTCTTCTGGCTTTGTGTAAATTCAGACAAGAGTTGATTTACTTCTTCAGGCTCTTCCCCTCCCCCCCAAAAAAGAAAATGAAAATCTGATTTATACATTATATTCTTGTTAATTTATAAATACTGTAATTATATCAGTTTCCTTCAGCAACTTTGATGTTTTTATTTGTTTAACATTCTGGCCTTTTAAAAAGTAGATGACTCCCATCTGTGCACCTATTTTAAAACAGGTATGTTCATGATGAGTAACATTTCACAAGTTTCCCATGTTGGCTTTCAGCCAAGAAGATTCTATGAGAAGTTAAACTTGTCAACCCGTCCTTTCCCATAAACTTGAGGAGACAATTCATTATCCCCGCAACAGCTGTTCAGCACACTCCTGAGAAAACCCTCCTTAGGGATGTCTCAACTCCAAGTGTTTGGAAGGAATTCCTTCTTCCCAACACAAAAGTCTAGCTATGTTGACTCACTGAGGAAAAATCCAGCTGTTGCAAAGAATGCTAAGGATTTCTGAGGGACAGACACACTTAAAGTGCAAACTCCAGCTAACCAAAGAAGTTAACATGCCTTGCTACACCTGCTTTCTATTCCGTCATTTCCATCATCCCCTCACAGTTGTTTAGTATGTGTCAGACATGATTATACAAACATTCAGTAAACTTTTAAGGGCATTAATGAAACAGCACTAGATTCACACACTGTATTTCCTGGCTATTCATTACATCACAAAGGTTATGGGTAGATGACGATGAAGTGCAGGAGTTCATCAATATAGCTCTTTTAATTACTCCTCCCAAACAGAATCCATACCAGGCCCAGAGGATAAACTACAGCCAAAACAAATCAACCATAAATTCATAATCAAGTTGTAAGGGCATGAATATAATCCTAAACCTGGATACCAGGAAAATGAAATTGAATTCAGATGTATTTAATGTAATAAATAATAAACTTTCACAAAATATGTTTAGCTAACTGAATTGCAACCATTTGTTTTTAATCAAAAATACAATCTTGCACGGAAATCTGGCTATTTACTATGATTTAATTCACCCACTAGAACAAGGAAAACCTATAAATTATCCTTGTCAGCTTTACTGTTAAGACTGTAGCAGAATTTCACTGCTACAGTGAAATTACCTGTACCTAGGTAAGGTTCTAGGTACATACTAGAACTTAGGTTATTCAATTCAACATATATATGAGATATGTATTTTTTTTAGGAAGCTACCAAAACACTTGATTTCTGTTGGTCAACAAAAACATGCAATATTTTTCTTTGCACCCACTGTAATTCTAGCTCTTCTTTATTTTATCCTTCTGACAGTTTAACAGATCTTTTGTCCTATGCCTCTAGTCTCGAAGCTGAGTAACTGCTGCTTGTTGAAAAAACTGGCATCTGTGCAGTGTCCCTCAACTTCCATAGTCCTAGTGGGCCAGCAGATTATATACTCACATTTGCATTAAAACAAAAAAGTCCCAGAACTTCACTCCTGCAAATGGATCTCATCCACTATATACCATTGTTGGTTATCCTCTACATAGTTTAAGTATTATACCCAGGAATTTATTTTCACTGACTTACTGATTTCAGGAGGCATATAGCTGATCTTAAATTGCTGCAACTTAAATCTCAGAAAGTCTTGAATTGATTGTTTATTTCATTTAAATGCTACTCCAGTCATAGCTGAGCATCTTACAGATCTACAGCCAATAATAAGATTAAACTATATAGAATGGTATCTGTAACAACAATAAGAACAAAATTTCCCCACATTCAGAATGTTCCCTCCTAGCAGGAGGGAACAAAACAAATAGAACAAGTCAGACCTCACAAGCTTTTTTGAAACAGCTAGTCCTTAAGAACCTTGAGGAAAAACCAGAAGAAGAGATATCACGGGGAAAGTCTTCCAGAGAAAGCCCTTACTCCCAACCTCAATGGATTGTTGCCTCCTGGGATCTTTTAGGATTGGGATCTGCAGATAGCCTTCTCTTCCAGATCTAGTGGACAAAGGCCATGAGAAAAGGCAGAAGGACCTGTAAATACCCAGTTTTTTTAAGATAGGCTTGAGAAGGGAGCTGTCATTTGAAATTGCTAAGGGATGTTATTATCTTCTGAACACACTGTATATCAAGTTTAAAAAGTTGTTGGAAAAAGCCTTAAATTAATATGAATTATGGAAGGGCTAGCGCTAGACTGAGAAGATTAGCTCCAGATACAAATTATCAAGACTTTTATTACTACATTAATTCTTACCTTGCATTTACAGTTTTTAGCAGATGGCCTTCCATATCACCTGAGATACTGGTATGCCAATTGAATGAAGATTCCGAATGGAATGGAATGGAATGGAATAGAATAGAATAGAATAGAATAGAATAGAATAGAATAGAATAGAATAGAATAGAATAGAATTCTATTTTGACAGGGAACCAGATTTAGGCACACATACTGTAGACATCTTCTGTTTTAAATCTGTCTTCTAATACTTCTATCTCTTTCTAAAATCCACTGAGATTTTTACATGATGACATTTAGACAGACTCAAACTTTTCCTAATATAGTTTAGCCAATTGTCTGAATTTCTGCTTTCTAACTTGATCTGAAAGGCAGCCAGGAAATAATCATAACGATACATGGTGGTATACAGCAGATTTATTTTTTAAACAAAAATAAATTAGTGTGTGATATTTTTTTTCCTCAGAAACTAGAGTTATACTGATCTGACTTGAGTTGACAAGAGATACAGAAGTAGAGGTAATCTAAAGCACTGAAGTGGAAAACCACCGAAATTCTCTGTTTTAATTCATGTGACCAGGTCACAGATTTTCAAGTCTCGTCAGCTCTTTCCATCTTTGATGTGTTTACACTTATGCAAGTCTCATGATATGGTGAAATTACATTGGTACTACACACGAGATACTTACTGATCTTATCTATAGGTAACATATGTATGAAAAGCTATTTTTTAAAACGTGGTGTTTGTCAATACGTTATAGTATCTAGATAACTAATGTATCATTTTCTATAACTGAATATATTCTGTGGAACAGAAAAAACTGATTTCTGATTTCAAGACCACATGAAACATATACATATAATGGTGGTAGATAAAGGAAAGGTGCCAAGTGCCCCAAATGTGGTTACATGAAAGCAGTGGGATGTGACTGTCAAAACTTCAAATCTGGATTGTATGTTTGCTTAATAACTGCTGCAAGAAAGATCACACAATCGGGCATGCTTACATGGCGATCCACTTAACAACCGGCATGACTTACAACTGTAAGTCAGGCTTGTATAGTCTTCAACGATCTGTAATCAATTTCAGTCTCAAATCAGTCAATACAAATGTAATTTTCTGAAAGACTTATGACCACTGACATAGCATTATTGAAAGTTCTATTTCTTTAATCTGTAATTGATACATCCCAGTGATAGCCACTTTAAAAATGTTCTTGAACTTTTCCTACAGATATGTTGTGGATTTAACTTCCATCATGGATTCTATCAAATGAGAAAAGATCTCCAGAACTTTTGAGATGGCCAATGCATTGGGTTTACATTAAGCGTGCTTCAGTTGAAAATACTGCTACTGTTGTGAAGTAGGAAGACCAAATTAAGTTTGAAATTGAGATAAAACCTTGAAGCAATCTTTATATACTGGTAGTAACTGATTTAGAATCACTATCCCAACTTCTACTGATATATTCCAGAATGGGCACTCTCAAATAACAATATGTTCTTATTTCTCAAATAACAGTACGTTCTTGCTGCTGCATGCTAATAGGAGGAGGAGATAACTCCTCAAATATTAATGCACTTTTAATATCAGATCCTGAAACTAGAAGCAAATTTGTATAATAATCTAATCTAGGCCTCTGAAGTTTCCCAAATACATTCAGGCACCCTTTAATTGTCTCTGTGTTGACAGAAATATGTATCAGTTGTGCATGCCTATAGGAATTTCTGTTGGCAGGGGAATCAGAAACTTACTTTTAAGTATTTGGATCAATTTTTATTTATTTATTCATTCATCAAATTTAAACACCACCATTTTCACTATCCAAGTAACTGGGGGCGGTTTAATTTGGCTCTCTTTAAGATTTTAAAAAAAAAAAAAATTCAGTGTTTTATCTCACCTTACTGAAAGTGCAAGCAAAGCCTATTCTAGGAATGACTTAAACCAGTTATCATTGTGCATCAAACTAGGAAAGCAAAATCAGTGTTATTTCCATTTTATAACATATATGCTCTTGAATATGCACTTTCCTTGAAAAATAAACAGGATGTCCTCAGAATTGGGAATATGGTTTTTGTCATTTCGGTCCCATTAGCATTAAGCGGTGTGGGTTTCAGCAGGAGATTCAATCTTTTGAATAGTAACTGGAGCCCTGTTAGAGCATTTGGAATGATAATTAACAGTATTCTGTGCACATAAAATAATCTTTTTAGCTGCAATCTTGGAAGAAAACACTGGAGTACTTGCCTGGCCAGGTGACAGACAAAGTAATAGACAGGGAATGAGAAAGAAGAACAGCAGCTGTATCCAGAGAGCAGAATACTTACAGCTGGTTTAATGCTAAATGGGAATCACAGCAGATGAGAAGACAGAACAGACAAGAGGCTATTTTAAGGAAGAGCCAGGTTTGTCTGTGTTATAAATGGATCTCAGTTTCAGGCCAGATTAAACATCAATGTTTCCCTTAAACTTCTGTCAGAATTTTCTTTTTTCTGAAGATAATGAGAGTTCATCATTCAAAGTCTCTTCTCAAGCGTAGATAATGGCAATGTGCAAAGGTTTCAGGGAACTGGAAATGGCTTGTTAATCTAATTCTATAGGTTGATAAATCTTTGGTAATCCTACCATGGCATTTCTTCCGTCCCTTGAAGGAAGGCTGTATATGATCCGTGACTGTATTGCTGACCTCACAATGCAGGGAAGAAGGAGCAAAACATTCACCATTTCTTTACAGTTGCTACAGGTCTGAAAACTAATATTCCCTTGCCTCCTCTCCATAAAGAGAGAAATAGAAAAAACAACAGTTATCCCCCATCTTGTATGTGGTGGTCATTCATTTGATTGCATTTTTTAAAAATCTGAGCAGCTTCTGTTTAGGGGAGCTGCAAAGCTGTCAAGCCACCTTTTCTCTGGCTGAAACCCTTGAGGTGGGACACAATTGGGCAAGAGTTTCTGAGTGACTAAAGCAGTGTTGTGCCTGTTTGGGGCATGCGTGTGATATTGCAATGCAGGCAGGAGAGATATGGGGCTTGCAGTGTGATACACCAATGCTTCTGATCACTAATTAATTAATTAATTCATTCATTCATTCATATCATATTCTTACTATTTTTATAAACAACTCAAGATGGCAAAGATATTCAACACAGCTTCCTCCTCCTATTTTCCCACAACTATCATGTGAGGTGGTTGCACTGAGACTGAGTGACTGGTCCAAGGTCATCCAGTTGGCTTTCATGGCTAAGGAGGGATTTGAAAACATTGTCTTCCATTTTGTAGCCTAGTGCCTTAACCACTAGACCAGTGATGGCGAACCTTTTTTGGCTCGTGTGCCAAAAAGGTGTGCACGTGTGCAATAGCATGTGCACGCATACCCACACCCCTAATGCAATGCCCTCCCCCCTGTGCATGCGCACATCTCCCCCACTCTGCCCTCCCCATTCATGCGCACAAGCCTCACTGAAGCCTCCAGACTTCTGGTAGGCCTGTTAGGCTGTTTTTCGCTTTCCCCAGAGTTCTGGAAAGCCTCCTGAAGCCTTGGGACAGTGAAAAATGGCTCGATGGGCCAACCGGAAGTTCATTGGGCTGTTCAATGGACTGTTGGGCCATTTTTCGCCATTCACAGGGTTCAGGAGGCTTTCCTGAACCCTGGGGAGAGTGAAAACAGCTGAAAAGAAAGCCAAAAATCAGCTGGTCAGTGTGCACATGCATGCTGGAGCTGTCATAGGGAAACGCCTCACGTGCCCTCAGATATGGCTTCACCCGTGCCATAGGTTTACCATCACTGCACTAGACCAAATTGGTCCACTGAGTCAGTTTGTCAGTCTGAGCCCTGTTGCCTTGTTTACATAGTCTGTAATTTCTTCTTATTTTATTTGGTTCCTTTATTTAAATATTACATTCCAACTCATCAATATGGGCACAACATTCCTTTTGAAAACTTCAGGCAAGTTTTGAACTTGAGAGAAGCAAACAGATAATTTAGGAGCAACAGCTGGTTTGTGAATCATCTCTGTTAATGTAATTATTCCCAGATACACTTTCTGCCATTTTCCTTTATTTGCTATAATAATGCCATTTTATATCAAGCTATTATTGAAAAAAAAATGACAAAGATAATTAGTGGTAAATTTGTACAATGCAACCCACATATTTCCACTCAGAGTAACCAGAGAGTAATATATGTCTTTCAACTGTCACAATATATATTTGTCTAAATACACACTGACTGATGTTTATGTATGCATATTTATGGCAGTTTCATTTGAAGTTGCAGAGAAAAGAATTGTAACGATTAACTGGAGTTTGATATAGTTTCACTGCAGATTTTAATGGATTTGGAAGGTATTTTGAAAAACCTGAGCTATCTGAAAAACAAGTGACGTTAAGCATATATAGTATTGGAACAATTCTGGCAGAAGGCGTCTAAATACAGCATGTATTTCTACAATGTCGGATATTTAATTCATCTGAGTTTTCTAGAAACAGATTTTACAAGTTGTTTCTCCCTTGAGTAGAGAACATATGTCCTCAACTTATGATTGATTGCTTAATGACCGCTCAGAGTTATGATGGACTTAAGAAAGGCCATGATCTATCCTCAAATTTATGACTGCTCCTCCTCCTGTACTAATGTGATTGTATTTCAGACACTTGGCTTCTGGTTCTGTTTTAATGACTGTTTGCAGCTTCCTGTGACCACAATTTGCAACTTTTTTGATGTTTTTCACCATCATAAAATTGAGTCTGATCGTATGGTGACCCACTTAACAACTACAACAACTGATGATTCCAGAAATTCCAGACCTAATTGTGATTGTAAGTCAAGGACTACTTGTTATTGATCACATGACCCTGGAACATTGCAGTCATTATAAATATGAATGAGTTTCCAAGTGTAAGTGTCTGAATTTTGATCACGTGACTGTGGGGATACTGCAATGGCCATATGTGTGAAAAACAGTCAAAAGTCACTTTTTTTGGTGCCGTTGTAACTTTGATTAGTCACTAAACGAACTGTTGTAACTGGAGAACGACCTATATTATGGTTTCTAAAATGTAGCTTTATAAATACATTACTGTAAATTGGTTGGAGTACCAAAAAAGGAAGATCTCTCTCTCTCTCTCTCTCCTCTCTCTCTCTCTGAGTGTGTATGTGTATAGTCTCTCTCTCTCTCTCTCTCTCTCTCTCTCTCTCTCTCTCTCTCTCTCTCTCTGTGTGTGAATGTTTATAATATCTCTCTCTCTCTCTCTCTCTCTCTCTCTCTCTCTGTAAGGTTTTTTTCCTTTCCTTTTTTTTTAAGCATTTATCAATAATTATACATTTAGATTTTGGTCCTAAACTCAAAGATGTATACTCTCATTTCATAAAAAGCTCAATGTACGTTAGTATAGTCAACCAACCTTTGTAAATGTTAAACTAAGCATTAATAGTACAACTGAAGTAACTTACTTTCGTTATATCAGTATGATCTTAATATCTTCTGAAATTAAAAAGTATAGGAACACATTTGAATATTAATCAAATATGCAAACAAGATATTAGAAAATGTTTCATGAACTTCATTACAGTGTCACTTTTTTGAAGCCACAAAGAAATAAAAGAAATAATTAAATTTGCTGGTTTGATCTGATTATTTGGGAAGAAACTCTATAGAACTCTGTGATACTTTCCACTGAATAGGCATGTCTAGATTTGGGTCATAAATGAGAAACTGAAAGACAAACTGACTTCAACACATTGAGCTAAACTATGGTTTGCTTAATCATGGTTTATTAAATATCTGGCTTTGTACAACATACTAAGGCGGGACAACAAAGACATGTTACCACTGCAATTGTTATCCAGATTTTGCAATTGCAATTGCAATTTTGCAATTCAGATCTGGTATCCCAAAGCATTCCTTTGCTTTAGTGCAACAGCTCCTCTCTATTTACAACTTACATGGGTCTCTTCAAGTACACTTCAAGTACACACTTCTTTCTTTTTCTATATCATCCTAACATTTTCAAATGATTCAAAAATCTCAGAGCTGCATTTAGTTTAAAGTTAAAAAAACATAAAGCATTACTGCATAATGGTTTCTACTTACACAGTGGCAAATGTATTTACTTGGCTTCATATTAAGGCTGCAGGCAAGAAGACAATGAAGGAGGAATCCACAATGGAAAACACCACAATTAAATCCCATCTGGCAAAAGTGCTTTTAGCTAAACTGCTAATGATACTCTCGTTTGTTTAATGCTTAAACATGTTGTCGTGTACACCAAAACCCATCTGGCAGGGAATAAGTCAGGCATGTTTATCACTACTGTTAACACATTTAGGCTGCCAAAATTCAGGTGACACTAGAGGGCACCAAAGAGATTTAAGAAACACTCTTAGCTGTTTGTTGCCATCTAGTGATTGGATTTTGGCAGTCCATATGTAGTAGCTGCAGGAAAGTTGTTCTATATTAGAGGCGTTAATTAGCATTCTGTTATGGTTTAATGCTTCAGGCTACTTTTTTGATCAGTTGAGTTAAACATCGTTACAAAGTATTTAGAGTACATTATTGAAAAAATTACACTAGGCATTAAACGCCTGAATACTTTTAGCATTTTCTAGCATTTTCAAGGGGCACCTTAAGATGAATTCAATCAAAACAAGGAACAACATTTATACCAAGGTTATCACTGCCACTAAATCCTAACTTGATCTTGATGGCCTTCCGAAGGACCTGAAGATTTGGCTTTGCCCTCAGGCCTGGGGATCACAAAGATGTAGATCCCATAAAGTGTACAGTTCATGAATTATTGTGTTTTTCCAATAAATGTATTGCATGGCTTTGTTTTAAATTGTTTCAATATTTTTCTTTTTTTAATGATTTATTTTATTTTGTATTTTTGGTATGTTTAAATTATGAAATATCCAGAATCATGAATGTGAGATAGGTAGCTACATATTAAATTGAATTAATAAATGAATTTGCAACAGTAGACATTTATCCACTTCTTTGCTTTGATGTTTGCATAAAATATGCTCTATACCTCAAGTGGAATATTACCTGGTTTTCCTAGGTGAGGGACAAGACTGTTAAATCTGGGCTGCAAAAATTCAGACAGCTACTAGACCACAGTTTCTCAGTGTTTGATGTGTGGATTTCAACCCCCAGAATTTCTAGCTAGCATTCTTGGAATTGAAGTCCACACGTCTTAAATCTGCCAAGATTGAGAAACACTGTACTAGACAGCAGAACAGCACTACCATGTACTATTTCCTGCCATTAGTGGCCACCTGGATTTTTTTCCAACCTGGGTCTGGTAGCCTTAACCAATCCCATTTTCTTGATTTACAATTATAGAACCTCTTTATTAAGACTCTTCAATTTTGCTATGACATCTGAGGAAGGTCACCCTTCGAAAAGAATCAAATATTGCAAAACGCCAGGTTCTAGTGTGATTATTTGAATCCCAGCATCAACAAAATATATTCTCATAGTTGTTCTCGGCTCTTCCTTTATCAAGCTACAGTAGTATATTTGCAACTTTACCACACTACAATGTGTTAAAAGCATGAAGAGAGAACAAGGTTCTTGACATCCCATGGTTTCTCTCAAGTTTCCATTTTTGCCAAGTCTTAGATCATTTAATTATATTGTCAGACTCGAGTTAGTTTTTCTAAAATGAGAAAAAGAAATACAATCACTTTCTTATTGAAGAACCAGGGAATTCTGGTTTTGTATATAGCAGTATTGGAGATTTTTTTTTGTGGGTTTGTTTTTTTTTGTCTGAAAGGAAAAGCAGCCAGACTTCTGCTAAGAAAATTACTACCCTTTTAGGGACCACTAAATCTATGTCAGAAGTCAGGCAGATTTTGAAAAGAGTCACTTCAGATAATTTTCCACCTTCAATATGCTTTATCATTCTTTATTTTAAAAAAAAAAATATTTCGATGTCACTAGTTAAATTTAGGCCATTCACTGACAGCTTACATTGCCTTCTACAAAAATACAGACAGCCACTGACAAGATGGTTGCAGTTGAGAAAACAGACTGCCCTCTTCCAGGTTTGCTGACCTGGTGTTGGATTCAGCCAAAGATGAAAAATGTTAAAAGTCAGGAAAAGAAATAAAGGAATTAAAGAAATTTAAAAAGACAGAACAAACATATCATTAACAAATAATGGACATACTTTTCATTCACACCACATATCACATCAGCCACATTTCATAAAATTGCAAACAAACGCAAACACAACTGTTTTTAAAAAAAAAAAAATGAAAAACCCAAATGAATATTGTTTGGCATGCCCAACTTTCCAAGTGATGAGGTGATTCAGGACAGCTTGCCAAGTTTCTTGTGACTAAAACAATAGTGAAGACTTGTCGAGTTGCTCCATAACACGGTACTTTTTATCTTACAAGGCAGAAATGCATAAACAGGCACAAAGGGTGCCAGTAATTTGCTCCATATTTTTACAGAAACTAACCTCATTTGCCCTTCCTAGATTAATATATAGAAGGAACAGAGCAGATCACCGGGGTTTGCATTTGCCCATATGTTGTGATGCTGTTTGTAGTTCAGAAGCTACATGCAAAAAACATATATTAAAAAGAAAAGACAGTTTGCATCCATACTAGAAAGTATTTTCTAGAAAGTTGCCTACCAACGTGAATGCTTTTTAAAAAGATGACCAAACATTTGATTGAATTAACGGTAATATAGTTAAGCTACACATGAAATTTCAATCCTAAAGGAAATCACCCGACTGTCATTTGGAAGGACAGATATTGAACCTGAAGCTCAAATAGTTTGGGAAAGACAGAAGGCAAAAGGAGAAGGGGACACCATAGGATGATATGGGTTAGATAGGATCATCAACGCAATGAACATGAAATTGGGCAGACTCAGGGAGACTGTGGAGGATAGGGGAGACATGGGGTTGCAAAGAGTCAGACACGATTTAGTGACTGAGCAATAACAACAATGCATGAAATTGGTGCAGAAAACTTACAAACTAACCCAAGCACCATACAATGCTAATTTATTGCTATGGAGTCAGTTTGATGTGGTGGTTTAAAGCACCGAGCTAGACACTGAAGACTGTGAGTTACTTTCCTAAGGTTACAAAGCCAGCTAAGCAGGGGTGGGCTTCAAAATTTTTAGCAAGGGGTTCTCTGCCCGGTTGCTGGGTGGGCATGGCCATGGTGGGCATGGCCTAATCGGCCTCCTGCACCACAGCAGGGGGGAGCTTTTTCTCCTCCCTGGGCTCTGGAGGCTTTCCTCGAACCTTTGGGAGGGCAAAAACGGCCTTCCCAGGTTCTGGAGGCCCTCTGGAGGCTGGAAATGGGCCTGAACTTCCAGTAGGCCTGTGTTTTCATCCTCTTGAGCCTCCGTGCATGCCTTGCACTTACCTGCATCCAAAACAGGCTGTGTGGAGACTCCTGGAAGGGGCAGGGTGGGGT
>JANHGD010001825.1:83598-94079 GCA_027560375.1 Imantodes cenchoa
TTAAAATTATGAATTAGGGTCCATGGGATTTAAAATTATGAATTTGGTGGTCCGTGGGATTTAAAATTATGACTTTGGTGGTCACTGAAGTCCAAAAGGTTGGGGACCCCTGCATTAAATGAACAGTTGCAAGTTCAGGACTACTTTGTATGCAGGTTTATGGAACATGATAGGTGCCTCCCGATAATCTACCTTTGCTTTCACCTTGGGCCACTTAGTGAACATTTTGAAAGACCAGGATACTCATCTTAAAAAATATTCTCTTTTTTGTAGAATTATGGCCTTGAAACAGACAACATGAAGCACTTGATTCTTAAGTTACGAGCTGCATCCAACAATCTGCAAAACTACATTGGCACCCGGAGGAAGAGTTCAAACTACGATGGAAATAGCTCACGCAAACCTCCTAATGAATTCCTTACCTCTGTGGTAGAACTCATTGGTGCTGCTAAGGCTCTGCTGACATGGCTGGACAGGTAGGAGTCTGTACCCTGTTAAACTCAGCAAACAAGGAGGTAATTCATGTGTCTAGGGGTGATCTATTCTTGGCTTAGTAGTAATGTTTTTTTTTCCTTGTTGCCCATCCTTTTGCCAAGGCAGATATTTGAGTGAGCCAACGAAAGTACTTTTTAAAAAGAATCTCCCTTGGATTCTTTTTTTATATGAGGCATTTCCTTATTATGGTAACTAGGCTGGCTTTACTTTTTGCAATTGATTCTTAAACAGGCATATGGGAATATTGAGAAGGCAGTATGATTGCATGCAATAGGGATTGTTCCCAGGTGAGAAGATGCAAAATTGCCGCTTGGATTACCTGTTTCCTCACTGAGACTTGAAAAGGAACCAAGTCAGAGGCCTAAAGAAAAATATATTGAGAGAAATGTCTTTACTTTCTAGCTAATATTACGGATTACAGTGTAGTGAACAACTGCAGTGGAAGATGACAAGTAGCTGAGAAGATCCTGCTACCATCTGAAGTTTGGAGATAGCACAGAACTTCTTGCATCCTTCCAGCTTGTGAGAGAGGAAATATAGAGGAGAGACTTTCTGAGAGAGACTTCAGGGTGTCCTTCAGTTGGACTTTGTTCCCAAACTTGGGTCATATTTGTTCCTTTCTTTCTACCTGTCTGTCTACTTACTTACGTACTTACCTACGTATCTAGAAGGCTGTGCTTTTGCAAGCAAAGAAATATGCTTGCATTTTTGTGATTGCAGGCTACATTCAATGATTAGACTAGACATAATCAAACAAGGACAAAAGAGTTAGCATTCAGTATTGGTGTGCAATATTTGGAGGTGAAGCAGCCAATGGTACTTCAGATCTGGCGTCAGCTCTCTTACCATACCTGTTGTCTATTCCTTCAAGGAACTGCTTCTTTTTCCTTAACCAGCAGCTGTGCAAACTTAGGAAAACAGTTCAGTTCAGGAATATTCTTAACTCAAACATTTTCTGGAGCCCAAACCTTACCAGCCCAGGAAAGGTTATGACTCCTTCAAGGAGCTACAAAAAAAGGTACAGCGAGGGACTCAGTCCTAACCCTTAGCACTTTGATTGCTTCAAATACAAACTTTGCTCGTATCATTTTGTCCTCTCAAGAGCCTTCTACAGCAATTTTTGCTGCTGAGAGAGGAATGTCCTGCACCAGATCCTTTGGTGAACTTCATAGATGAATGAAAAGTCGATCCTGGGTCTCCCAAGTTGCAATCCATCACTTTAAACAGTGTTTTGCAGGGCTCCCATTCAGTTTGTCACTCCCATAAAATTGCTGTTTGAGTACAAAGGGGCTACAGGGAAATATCTTTACCTTTGAATTTTGCGGTATATTCTTTTTTCTGTGTATACACATACATACAGACAAACACACACACATCAGTAAGAAGTGGCAGGGCAAGGTACTGTATATATGCACATGGAGCAAACCTCTCACTCACCAGCACTGATGATGTTACATAGTTGGATAACTTTATTTATTTATTACATTTATAGGTCACCCATCTCACCAATAAAGTGACTCTGGGTGGCGTCCAAAATAGTATAAATATAAAAAGAGATAAGACGAACATTTAGTTGAAGAACTCAAACTAAGGGGACAGATGGCATGGGGTTCTTCCCTACAAGCAAACAAGCAAACTCAGAGAGCACTAAGGAGTCCATGTTCTTCTTTCTCCGGATTTCAGAGCAGCCATTTCTAGCAGGATAGCTGTTACATCAGAGCAGACTCCCCAATCCAGTTTAGAGTGTTGGAGGCTTCCTGATACAATTGTATCCCCTGGATTTATAAAGAGATAGATGCTTCTGCAGGCAGCTCATATACCATCGCTACCTCCCAGGTGGCTGATTTTGTCTCTGCCTTGATTTCTCCTGCAGATACTGAGGGAATCAGGTGACTGGCTCTCTAAAAGGGCTTTTGTTTTCCAACCCAATTCTATTTTAGAATGAGATTGAATACAAATATTATCTTTAAAAAGTAACTTTGTATTTTAATGCAGGACCTTGCGATTCTGTGGGCTTTTCATAAAATTGCTGCGAGAATTGATTTCAAACCCTATGCACTCAGTGGATGCTGGCGTTCATTAATTTGTATCCCTTGGTTTTGCTGCCAAGAGATAAGTGATGTTTTTCGTCTCTAGCCTAGCCAAGCGTTCATCTTTGTTTACTTTCTCCCACAGATCAGTCAGAATCATTTGTTCCTATGTGAAAAAGTGGAGTGAGGGGCAATTGATGATGCTATGGCAGCAGGAGCATTTTTAGCTGCTTTTAATGCTTAATTTGGGAGCGAATAATCTCTGGATCCGGGGTTAGAACATACTCTTGTGAGGGCTCCTTGCTGGTCTCTGAGCTTGGTTATTTTCTTGCAGACGTTTCATTACCCAAATGTAACATCATCAGTCCTGCACATCAATGATGTTACCTAGTTTGGGTAATGAAACATCTGCAGGAAAACAACCAAGCTCAGAGACTACCGATGACCTCTCATTTCAACCCTAGGCTGCAAATATTCTCCTTTATTTATACTTCCCTTTACACAGTATTTCTCACCTGTGTCAATTTGAAGATGTGTGGACTTCAACTTCCAGCATGCTGTCTGGGGAATTCTGGGAGTTGAAGTCCATACATCTTATAATCGACAAGGTTGAAAAACACTGGCTTACAGAAAGGAATGAAATACACCAGATATATTACTGGCAGGGAAGCACTTGTTAGAACATTAAAGAAGTCTGCAAGATGGAGAAATCACTGACTTACTTTGTAGATTCCCAGTTATAGTAGGCTGAAGGGCTCTTGTTGGTGGACAAAGGTTTATTGTACCATTATGCTATCCAGTTGAGCTGATACGTACCAGTGATGGCACGTATACAACTTTTTGGTACTCAGTGCCCAAACCAGAACGCGCGTACATGTACATACGTGTGCATGTGCCGGAGCACAAGAAACCGAAGGCCAGTTGGCCCGTACACGCATGTTTGTTTTTTTGGCCGTTTTCCAGGCCATTTCCAGGGCATTTTTCAAGGCATTTTTAGACCATTTTTTTGGCTGTTTTCAGGTTGGGTTTTTTTTTGGGGGGGGGGCATTTTCAGGCCATTTACAACCCCACAACGGCCCTGAAAATGGCCTGAAAAATGGCCCAAATAAGGGACTGGAAAATGGCTTGAAAAAAGGCCCAGAAGCAGCCTGGTTTTTGGCCATTTTCAGGCCGTTTTCCAGCGCTCCGACACCTGCGAAAACCTGCTGGTGTGCCAGAAACCAGAAAAGCAGCTGGCAGTGGTGCGCATGCCCGCAGAGAGGGCTCTGTGTGCCACAGGTGTGTGCCACAGGTTCGCCATCACGGTTGTATACCATTTCATGATACTCATGAAATGACCATAAAAAGAGATTATAACTGAGTAAACAGACATGTACTTCAAATAGCTCCTGTTTTCTGCTGGATTCCCTTTTTTCCCATTTTTATGTCTGTTTTCTCCCCCTTCCCTTGTTCTTAATTGGCTGCCTATTGTAAACATAGCTGCTTCTTTTTCACTGAATTGCAGTGTATCCAACTTTGTGCAACAAGCTGCAATGCAGCCTCTTCAGAATCTTCAGTCTTTCAAAGGTTGTTGTTGTTCAGTATGTATCTTTGCTGACTGGCAACCCCTGTTTAGGGTTCCCAGTTTCAGCAAGCGGTCCCACATTTGAACCTGGAATTGATGAAGGTAAAATGTGCTAAACAAACACGAGATGTTCGGCATCATGAAATTATGTACATAAATATGGACTGGAGAATGGAGAGGAATTTGGTTTGTGAAATGTGTCACTCCTTCCAAATACTATCCTGTCACTTGAGTTCGTATCACGATAATAGCTGTTTTTGGTGGGCTACCTCCAAAGTAAATTTTTTTGATTCTTGTATTTTAGTCTTAAGAATGGTGGACTTTGATTTATTCAGTCAACTTTATTGATTTCCTAACAGGCATTGCAATAGCCAATGTGAACTAACTGTAGGCACACCTAGATAGGCCTGAAGTAAGATTTAGATGGGAAGAGGCTATAATTCATTGGAAGATTGTAGCGGGAGTTTATCTCAGATCAGAAAATCATAATCAGTCAGAACAGACAGTACTGACTCAAGATGTATGCTGCAGATAGACTTCTTCAACTGTTGGTGACCTCATGGGCATTTCCATATAGGTAGTAGTATGGAAATAGTTTGTCACTCTCTTCTTCTGGAAATGTTTTTTGGGTGGGTGGGGTGGAAGTTGTATTTCAGTTCCTTCCCAGTTTAAACTTTAACCCTGGGATTTCTTTGTAGTCTCTTATCCAGCTGTTAACAGAGTCCAGTATTGCTTAGCTTCCAACTTCAGACAGATAGCATGCATGTGAATGTCTTATGTTTGTAAGAAAGCTATTTCCTGTTCAGCTCCTGGGGTCAAGAATGATGGGGAGATCTGTTAACAGTCAGAGGTCTCTGCTTCCCAAAACACCATGTTACAGACGGTGGTTATAACTTGTTCTAACCCAGAGGTCTTCAAACTTGGCAACTTTAAGACTTGAGGACTTCAACTCCCAGAATTGTGGGAGTTGAAGTCCACATATCTTAAAGTTGCCAAATTTGGGGGATCCCTGTTCTAACCAGGGTGAGAAAATACCTTTTTTTCCCCCTGGGTGGCATCAATACCTTCTTGGTATTACGTGTTAGGTTAGTTTTAAAAATAACTGTTAATCTGAACTGAAGTTTGCATGTTAACAAGCTTAGCTTTTAGAGAGTAATTACATACTTAGAACAATTGCTTCTATTTTTGTTTTTCCCTATTCATCTATGGAAATTCCTTGTCGTGCCTCATAGATTTTGATCAGTGTTTCACTGATCTGTGTAGCATATTATTAGGAGTAGCTCCCTTCTCTTTCACCACACATAATACAGGTAGTCCTCGACTTAGTGACCATTTGAATTTACAATAGCACTGAAAAAAGTTGACTCAGGATCGTTTTTCACACTTACAACCATTGCCGCATCCTCATAGTCTTGTGATCAAAATTTGGCTGCTTGGCAACTGGTCCATATTTTTGATGGCTGCAGTGTCCCAGGATCATGTGATCACCTTTTGCGACCTTCTGACAAGCAAAGTCAATGGAGAAACCAGATTCATTTAACAACTGGGTTACTAATTTAACAACTGCAGTGATTCACTTAATAAACAAGAAAGATTGTAAAATGGGGCAAAAGTCATTTAACCTCTGCTTGCTTAGCAGCAGAAAGTTTGTGCTTAATTATGGTCATAAGTTGAGGACTACCGGTACCTGTATGAAGGTTGGTCTCTTGAGCTTGCAATGGCATAAGGAACCCTTAATGTAGGCTTTGGAAATGAAGTCAAGAGTAGTGTATCCTTTCCAGTGAGCAACTCCACAAATGTGGAAGATAGAGGAAAGAATTAGAATTAGAACTTGTGCCGTTTCGTTTCTTTTGAACTACTCAGTTTCTGCACAAAAGATACCTTAGTTCAGGGGTGGCTTCTATTTACCTTCCCTACCGGTCCGCATCACGACGCTTTGTGTGTCCCCTCATGCAATTTGGCTTCCGCGCATGCTCAGTAGCAGGAATCAGCCCGCAACACAGCTGAGGAGCTGATCAGCTGTGCTTTGGGGGAAGAAATAAAGGTCAGAATTAACCTGGGGGTGGACAGGAGGGCCCTTTTTCAAGCAGCGGAAGAGGAGAAACCATCCAAACAAGGAAAAATGCACAAACAAAGATGGCGGCGCGTACAGACCGGCACCGACAGTGATGTCACCAGCGGGTTGCTATTGGTTCGAGCAACCGGGTCCAAAACGGGAGGAATCTACCTCTGCCTTAGTTGGAAAACTAAAGTAAAACGGACCTTGCCTTTCCCCAGATGTAGAAATCTTCAGCAAATCCCCAGTTGAAACTCTGATGATAACTTATTGTAAATAGCCATGAAAAGTGATACAATGACACTGCACAAATCAATATATGACGATCAACACATAGTAGCACTTGTCATTCAAAGTAAGCTTCTAGTAATGACTGTTGTTGTGTGGCCTCTTCCTTCCTTAAAGGCACATTCTTCTCTTACCACAGGACTCCATTTACTGGGATAGCTGACTTTTCTGTGACAAAGAATAAAATCATTCAGCTGTGTTTGGATCTTACCACCACTGTTCAGAAGGTCAGTTAAGAGCGTTTGTATGTCTGTTCTCTTTCCCTGCTGTTATTCTTTCTAAATTTCCCAAAGGAATGCAGAATAGTAGATGTACAGAAATAATTGTAATATAATTTTATGAGCAGCTTAGTGAAACATGTGAGTTTTGGATTTTGCATGATCAGACCAAGCAGGTTTGGTTTAAACTGTTCCTTGGCATTATTGTTTTGGTCTCTCAAAGCTAATACTGTTATTTTAACAATGTTTTTTTAAAAATTAACTAGTTACTTAGGAATTTATAAGTTCATTATTAGATTTTTAAATTCTAACAGTACCTTTGTAACAGCCGTTTGTTGCTAATAACCCGCCTCTGTTAGAATCTATAAAAACATAAGGCCTTAACATATAATTTTCTTCAGGTTTTTTCTGGAAATACCTCTTAATTATTTTTTTAAAAAAAGCCAGAATAGGAGAAGGCATGCCAATAAGCAAGACTGTTACAGCCTTGAGTAATTTATACATAGCAGCTCATTTTTGCTAGCAGCAGCTTGTAGTTGTGGGATCTATAAAACCAGAAGAGATAAATACACAGAAGGAAGCAAAAACTGGAATAAAGAAGGTCCTCGACTTACAACCATTCACTTAGTGTCAATTTAAAGTTACAAAATCACTGAAAAAACATCACTGATTTATGATGTTTTTTCACACTTAACAACCATTGCAGCATCCTCATGGTCATGTGATAATAATTTGGTCGCTATGGCAACTAGCATGTATTTACAACCGTTGCAGTGTCCCAGGGTTATATGATCCCCTTTTGTGATCTTCTGATAAGCAAAGTCACTGGGAAGCCAGATTTATTTAACAGCTGTGTTACTAACTTAACAACTGCAATGATTCACTTAACAATTGTGGCAAGAAAGGCCATAAAAAGGGGCAAAGCCCACCTAACAACTGCATTGTTTAGCAACGGAAACTTGGGGCTCAGTTGTTGTCGTCGTAAGTCCAGGACTACCTGTATATTGATCCAAAAAGAAAGGCAGAAAGAAATAAGAGATGCATTCAAATGTAGAAACAGTTTAGAGTTAGACTAAACCAGGGGTCCCCAAACTTGGCAACTTATTTGACGACTTCAGCATAGCTGGCTGAAGAATTCTAGGAGTTGAAATCTACAAGTGTTAAAGTTGCCAAGTTTGAAGACCTTCGGACTAAACATAAAAGCTGAAAGATCCAATAAATATTTTACCTCACGGCTGGGTCTAAAAACCTGTCTCTGAATGTGTAGGGCTTATGGGCAGCAGTAGCTTCACTTTATTTAATGGCTGCTAATATTTGTTAATTCTCTAGCCACCCTTGCCTTTATTGTCACTTTCTACAGTGGAGACACAATTGTGGCAAGAAAGGCCACAAGACTATGCTCTAAATAAGGGTGTGATTATAGTTATTTTCAGCTGAAGCCATCTTTCCGGAACTGCACATTTTAGGGTCTTTTCTTTTCCCAGTAATGGTATGGTCATTTCTGTTTTTTTCTTGGATCAAGATAAATTATTTTAAACTGTAACCAATTGAGGTGACTGCTGACAAAGGGCCATCAGTTGATCCAGATGAGATTTTTGCCAGTGGAACAAGAAGTAAAGGCTATTTTTATCTCCTTAACCCCCATATTTGTTGTCAGAATATTGTGTGTGTAGTAGGGAGAGGAAAATACCTCCCCCCTCCCAAAAGTCCACTTTCCTCTTCCAGTGACAGAAATCTCTGGTGCTTCTCTGATGTGGCATCCCAGAATCTTCCTCTGGGATGCAACACTTAATTGGATGCTACCTTAAAATCTTGTGTTTGCTGGCATGTCTACTTTGCCGTTCTGGCTCAGACAGTTCCTTAAAAGGAGAAGAAAGTGTAATCTTCTAAATTCTTCATTGCTCCTGCTGAATAAATGATGCCTTGTATATTTTCACACTCTGCTGGATGTAGCCCTTTCAGCCCAGTGTCTTTTCGGGTAATATTTGCAAAGCCAAACATCTTTCTATGAGAATACATTGCAAATCACATTTTTCATTTTCATTTCATTTCATTTTATTAAATTTGTATACCGCCCTACTCCTGAAGGACATTTTTGTAGCTATAGTAGAGCAGATGAAGATAATAGAAGCACTGCTGGATGGATGAGATGCAGAAAACTTGAGCTGGAAATCTACATAACAAATAGGTCTTCCTACCCTTTGCTTGCTTCCATTCTTCCGTTCCCTTCCCTGCTTCCTTCAACTTAGCAAATCTGGTTTGATCAAACCTTCTCAATTGAGGGAGATTGATTTGACAATGAATCACTGAAGCTGCTGCCCATTATTTTTAAGCGGATGGATAATTTGTACAGAAGAGGCTCCTATTTAGATGCAAATCATTGTGATTTACATTACTGTTTTTACATTGTGCGGTTTGGAAGATGGACAGGCTTTATTGTAGTTGTAGAGCATATATTAGATAGAGTGCCTTGTTCCTGTTGTCCTGATCGTTCCTTAGCATCTCTGGTTAGAATTGGGAAAAACGTGCTTCTGAAACCCTGGAATGTTACCTAGGTTTGTTTGTTTGTTTGTTTTTATTTATTTTGTCAAACATGTACAAGATAGTAGGTATTGGTATAAGCATAAACAACAGGTAAAATAGGCAATAGGACAGTAGGACAGAAGTCTGGTGGAATAAGGTATTCTGTTGCGAGCAGAGGAGTGGAGGACTCTTCTTGTGAAATGTTTTTAGACACTCTCGATTGTATTGATATCCAATATGCAGTGCAGGTTCCAGACAGGTGAGCTGTATTCAAGAATTGGTCTAGCAAATGTTTTGTATGCTCTGGTTAGTAGTGTAATATTGCCAGAGAAGAAGCTATGCAAGATTAGATTAATAACTCTTAGTGCCTTTTTGGCAATGTTATTTGGGTTATGGAACATCTGCAAGAAAACAACCAAGCTCAGAGACCATTAAGGACCACTCATTTCAGCTCTGAGTTTTTAAGTATTCTCCTTTATTGATGCTTCCCTTTTCTTTGACTTACAGCAATGTTTCTCCCCCTTGTCAATTAAAAAATGTGTAGACTTCCAGCATCCTGTCGGAGGAATTCTGGGAGTTGAAGTCTACACATCTTAAAATCAACGTTGATTTTAAGCTGCCAATCTATTGAGGAACTAATAGTTTAACTTTGTGCTTCCTTTAACCAACTATTTTATTTTATATTAAACGGCTTATAAAAACATTTTAAAACCAACAGTTAGGATTCTTGCTGAAGCTTCTGCAGAGAATTGGATTTTTGAATCATTGTAAAAAAAACTTCTGCTTTGTCCTCCATGCTCCAGACATATTTTACTGACTGTCAAGTCAAAATTACAGTTTGATGCTATATAAGGATCTTCCAGTAATAGAATACTTTTTTTTTCTTTTTAAAGGACTGCCTCGTAGCTGAAATGGAAGATAAAGTTCTCAATGTAGTAAGTATAAATGTTTATGTTTAATTCATTTTTTGAATTCCTTTCTGTTAAGGACCTTTTTTTATGACTGAAAGCAGCTTTACTTATTACGAAGCTCAATAGGAACAGCAGGCATCTATGGCTCCTTATTGCATAGTTTCCAGGCTTATCTAATCGCCTAAAATGAGAAAGTCCAAACTATTTTTGGATGATCCAAAAGCCCTGTTTTGAGATGTAGCTTGCCTAGTTGAAGGCTAAAAATGGGACAGAGTAGAGGCTTCATTCAAGCATTTCCCTACATTCTTTCTGCTTCTGTAAGAGCCGAGGTGGCACAGTGGTTAGAGTGCAGTACTGCAGGCTACTTCAACTGACTGCTAGTTTAGCAGTTCAGCA
>JANHGD010001825.1:105391-116645 GCA_027560375.1 Imantodes cenchoa
ATGTGTGGACTTCAACTCCCCGAATTCTGGGAGTTGTAGTCCACACCTCTTCAAACTGCCAAGGTTGAGAAAAACTGCTTTAAAACATCACATTTTTACAGAGAAAAAGAAGATGCCAATTTACAAACTTTCAGGGCCAGTTCATTCAAAAGCTAAAATTTAAAAACCTTGACCTTGGAAAGAGGAACTGAAAGAAGGGGAATATTCCCACTGCATTGTGGGAAGAAATAAAGACAGAAAAATCCAAGGAGTTTATGATCAAAGGGCTCCAAAGACAGAACTTAGTTGTTTAAACTAGGCTTTGATTCCAATAGAGAGCCAGTGAAAAGATCTGAAATGTACTGAGATATATTAGTATCATTAGTATAATTAGTAGCAAGTGTGTGTATGTTTATAAATAAATAATACCAAAAACTAATTTAATAATTGGTAGGTCATAACGACTGATTTTTATCAACATAGTTTTTCAGCCAATTTTTTAAAATTTAAACGAATGTGTGAAATCTCCTTTTATAGTAATCTCATTTTACTGCAGAAAAGAAATAAAAGAATAGGGAAGAATAATTTTTTTTCTTTGACTCCCAGGACATTCTTAACTGGGGTGGATATCTAAAAGGCTATTTGAGCTGAATTGTTTATACTCCTTTGGAAAAGTTGAATCCAGGAAATAACTCTGGATAGATGCAGAGTAGAAAAATTTTGACCAAATATTGCATTTGTCAAAGATTAATCTTTATAGTCTATTGAATTATGCTGTTGTGCTGAATTATACTGTTTCCCCTTGAAGTGCCAATTGCTGATAATAGCAAAATTGGAGGCATTGTGAAACCTGGGAGGGAAAAAGGGTGTGGAAGATACGGGGATTAATTTTCTTTCAAAGAGAATTTATTTGGGGTCTAAGCAGATAATGGCAAGGGAATGGGGAATTAAATATCTCTAAGAAAGAATCCACTGAGGAAAATGGTGCATCTTAAAAATTAAAAAACAGTATCTTGTTTTCTTTAACAATATGATATATAAGTGGAACAAAATCTATACTCTACAAGTTATTTATGATCTGAACCATATGTAGGGGAAATACTTAGAATACTGAATCACCCTATGAGATTAATCACTTGAATGCTTGAGGAGGTTTGGGGAAAGATCACATTGGGAAAATGGTTTCCATGTTGATGAACAATCTTAAACCATCCACAGAGAGCATCTGCCTCTAGCAGAGTAGAACCTGAATTTCTGCCCAATGCTTAATTCTTAATTTGTGCCTAATATTTTAAAGCAATTCTGTATAAAACAGTAATTCCTAAAACTGCTTCTGTATTTCTGTTTGGCTTAAAGAGTTTGGCTAAATCTAAATCCAAAATGATAGAACACAAAAAATGAAAAGTACCTGTGTGTGGGAGGGGGTATTTATTTTTAAAATATTGTGCATGTTCTTATTGTCAACAATCCTAGGTAGTTAGCATATGATAAAATCCCAAGAATAATTATCCTAAAATAAAGTATTTAAAGAAATCATTGTTTCCAGTTTCCAGTGAATCAGATAAAAATAGGGAATGGAGAATAATGTAAGCATATGGTAGAGGAACTGGCCTGACTGCATTTTGTAGTTTTAAAATTACTTAAGAGCTGTTGTATCTTCTCCCTGTAGACCAGCCTACACCCAGCTCAGTCATCAGAAAACACCAAGGAGACATCACTAAAGAAAGAGAAACCAGCCATTCTGGATCTTTATATACCTCCACCGCCAGCTGTTCCCTATGCACCTCGGTATGCCAGCAGCTACATATTACTTAAAAGAGCCGCTCATTATTATCCAGCTATTTTGCATTCATTCTCCAGATGAATTACTTTGTTGTAATCAGGATTTATTTTGTATTTCATACAGTTTTGAGCTCTTAAATATACGGCAGTGTTATTTTCTGTTGGCTGAAAAAGTCTTTGTCAATAGAATTAAGCACAGGTTTTTGCTACAAAGAGAAATTCCTAGAACATCTTTAGTAGAAGGTAGTATCATTTGGTTAGGGGCAGGGGTGACATTCAGTTTTTTCCCCTACCGGTTCTGTGGGCGTGGCTTGGTGGGGGAGCAACTTGACGTCACTCATGGTAAGATGGGGCTGCACCACCCCATCAAACCATGTCCACAGAACTGACAGAAAAGTTTGGCCAAGTCTTCTAACATTCAATCTGACTGTTTATCAGCCCCTTCTCATGTTTGCTCTGTGTGTATGAAGCCGAGAAGTAGTGAGTGGGAGAAGAGGGGCAGGGAGGGGCCAGTCAGTGGTGGGATTTACCGGTTCCCCGAACTGCGCATAATTGGCGCCACCAGTGCTATAGAACCTGTCCAAACCTGAGGAATTTCACCCCTGGTTAAGAGTAGTGCTTAGCAAACTCTTAAATTTTGTCCATTATGTATCTCTGCTTCCTAAAAAATTCCTGTCTAGCCACTAGACGTTTTTATTTCTCTTCTCTAAATGGTTGTGTCTCTAAAGCTTTTGAAGCCAAGTTGGTGTGCTGAAATAACTTTCAGCAGCTGAAATGATTTAAGTTGCTTCATTAAGGCTCAAACGACGTGAGCATTTGCAGTGGCCTGGATTGCAGTAGATTTTAGTGGAGGCCACGTTTATTTATACTCAAATAAAAAAAGCATGTGCAAATAAAAAAAGATGCAAATGTCTCTGCATCTCTTCACTTGTAAACGTTTTAAATAGTTTACCTTTAGAGCTAGCGTTGGTTTTGCTTTTCAGAATGAAGAAAAAGCAGGAAAGGTATTCTTGGGGCATGTCAGAAAGCCAAGATGTGAGCATGATTGCAGAAGAGATGGTGTAGTGAGATGTGTAGATGATCTTGAGGAACAAGGGGGAAGACATCTTGCCTAGGAAATAATCAGACAAGAGAGGGAGGAGCCCCTAGTGGCTTAATGGTCAGAGAAAAACTTAGGAAGAACACAGTCTAATGGATCAAACAGTTAACAGTGGTAGTGGGTAGTTTGTACTTTTAGGCTTGCTTGATTCTGTTAATACAGCCTTACAATAAATTAAGTCATCAGGTTGTGAATTAATGAATGAATTAAATCATCAGGTTGTGTTTCCTGCCCAGTTTACTGGGAAGACTGTCAGAAAGTCCCACTTCTATTCTGGGGGTGGAGCTTTGATCACACAGGGATGCCTGCCATTTTGGCTTGCTGATCATCCATCTTCCAGATGCTTCTGAGATACAGAATGCTGTATGCTAAGACTATGGATTGGGAGCCAAAATAGCCATGCCAAAGTCACTAAAAGTGCAAAGGGATAATTGCCTTCCGATATTAGTGTGGAGATTTACATTAAGCACCGTATTCATGCACAACACTTGCAACATGGTAAAGCTTCAATTGGAATCTTTTGCTTTGGAGAAAAACCTACATGTTGAACACTCTGTTCAGATTTTCAAATACATTTCTGTCATATGAGTGGGAGGGTGAAAGGTCTAGTTCAATCATTTATGTCCCCAGAAGCAAATTACTCTTTAAGTTTTACTCTGCATATGGATATTCTCACCTGGATATTCAGCAATAACTTAAAATAAATGTAACATGTCAGAATCAATCTTACAGAGTAGTTCTATGACATCTCTAAATGATTTGTTGAAACTGCTTCATTCTTTCCAGCTTTTGATAACCAATCATTCTGTCTTTCCTTTTCAACTTTTTATTTATTACTTGAATTTGCTAGCTTGGGATGTCATTTTAATTGGGTTTGAATATTGTTGTTTTCTTTTTCTTTTACATATTGTAAAAGGAAAAAGTAAGCCACCTTGAAGATACTGTTGGAAAAATGCACAGCATTTCTTCCTATAAAAAGAACAAAGGTTTTATTTTATTTTTTAAAAAATCCTTGAAATACTAACCAGTAATTCCCTTGTTTTAAAAAAAATCTTATATGACATTAATGGAACACTAAAGGAAGGTAAAAAATTGAGTTCTGCTCGGTATAAATTAGGAAATGATACATAGGTTCTCATTGTGTAATTTATTGAAAAATTATGAGTCAGATCTCTTGCATGATTTATTGAGTTGCTGCCAATATTAGGGAAGAACAATTGAATTGCAGAATACTTAGGCCATTCTTCTGATCACAGAGATTTATTCAGCCGCCTGTCTGAGTACTATGTGATAATATCTTGATTATCTTTAAACATGCTGTTGCTTGCACCATAAAAGCTAAGGACTTTATAAAGAAAATAGAAAAGAAGAAAACAGAATTCTGGGACTGTCCCACATTTTCTGCTTTTCCCTGCAACTTGCAAAATTGCAGTAGGCAAAAAGAACTGACAGTTCCTTTTGTTTTCTTTCTTTCTTTATTATTTTCAGTATCTCTCAGGTGGCAGCTGAATAGCATTAGAATTGTTCAGGGTTCAGGGTTGCGGGCCCTTTGTTTATGTTGCTAATTGAATCTAATATCTTTTCAGGGACGAGAAGGGGAACTTCATTTATGGAGGAGGCAATAAACCTAGACAGCCTCTCCCTGGTTCTAAAGGTGCAGAATCTCCCAATTCTTTCCTTGATCAGGAATGTAGAAGACGAAGGTTTACTGTGATAGATTCTGATCCATTGCCTGCCTATCCCAGAGAAACAAATATTCCACTAGCAAAGATGAGGGAGAAAACTCCATCTTACGGTGAGAACACTCTGAACCTATATTTGGTTTTTCTTCTTCTTCAGAGAGTTAACCCCCACCTTTTTGAAAAACTCTTCCTTTTTAGAAGACTAAAACATAGAGAATTTGTAACTGATGGAAATACTGTATTATGAAAAATTATGAAAAATACTTAAAAAGTTTTTAAAATATAAGCTCCGCTATTATCTGCAGTTTGTAACTTTTCATTTGATTTTGATTTGATTTGATTTTATTGTATTTCTATACCGCCCTACTCCCCAGGGACTCAGGGCGGTTCACAGCCTTTCATAATAAAACATCACAGTAATACATAAACTATTAATAATATTATACTATATACAGTATATACAGTATATACAGTATAATTTGCAGTCTTATGCTCACTGACATAGGAATCATTCCCATTGAACCTATTAGGCTGTTTCTGAGCAGACCTGCAAAATCACGTGTTGCTGAAATTTAACTCAATGTGATTAGTTCCCTTCTCACCCACTGCCAAAGAGACAAAAGTAGAGGATCAGTTAAGGTGGTCCATCTCAAGATGCATGGATCCTTTAATAGCAATAGCACTTAGACTTATATACCGCTTCATAGCGTTTACAGCCCTCTCTAAGCGATTTACAGAGTCAGCATATTGCCCCCAACAATCTAGGTCCTCATTTTACTGACCCCAGAAGACAGTCAGTTGTGCCACACAAGTCCACGCATATGGAGATAGAGTGGAATGAGTGGCTTACCAAGGAATCATGAGAAACAGAACAGCTACAGGGAGATGTACAGTAATAGTGGCAGAAGGTGAAGTATGAAAACAATTGAATACAAATGCATGCCCCCGTTTAGGTCTAGGCCCGTGATGGCGAACCTGTGGCATGCGTGCCACAGGTGGCACGTGGAGCCATATCTGCCGGCACGTGAGCCTTTGCCCTAGCTCAGCTCCAGCATGCGCCAGCCAGCTGATTTTTGGCTCATGCAGTGGCTCTGGGAGGGCATTTTCGGCCTCCAGAGGGCGGGGGAGGGCATTTTCGCCCTCTCCAGGCTCCAGAGGTAAAAAATGGGTCTACCAGGCCCACTGAAAGTCGGGGAGTGGGAGGGTTCGCGTGCGCATGCGCACGGAGCATGGCACATGGGGGGGCATTGAATTATGGGCACGTACATCCGGGCAATAACATCCCCGTGTGCTTTCGGCACCCAAGGGAAAACAGGTTTGCCATCACTGGTCTAAGCTGTGGTGGTAAGAGTGGCAAAAGTCACACTTCTCCACACTTATTTGCATGCATAGAAATTCATCCCTGTTGGACAAAAACAGATGGGAGGACTCTCCTGCAGACTGCTCTGATATATTAACTAGATTTTTCTGTATGTATCAAATCATTCATTTCACTTTGATTTGCATGGGATAAATGCATGGGATTTTTCAGATCTAGGAATTATTTCAAGCTGTAGTGCCTGAGGGACTGGGTAGGCATAATGGCTTTTAATGTATTTTTATTATGTTATTTGCTGTAGGCTAACTAGGATAGCTTACACATTAATGTAATAAATGAAAAAAATATTTATCAGTTCATCTGCAGTTTACTAATGACTAGGAAATCAATATCTATGAATTTTGTTACTTTAAATTAAACCTTCATATACTGAAGTAGTCTAACTTTAGATATTAGGAAGTAAAGATATCTAAGGACCCAGATTGTTGGGGGCAATACGCTGATTCTGTAAACCGCTTAGAGGGGGCTGTAAAGCACTATGAAGCGGTATATAAGTCTAAGTGCTATTGCTATTGCTTGTGAGAATCAGTGGTCTTTTGATGGGAGCTGCTGGAGTTAGATGAACTTGTTTAAAGTTGTCTTCTCACAATAATTGCCATCACATAGATCACATAGAGGAGAGTATATATAACTCAGAGTTGAAGTGTTGGGTTCTTGTATCATCAAGGCAAAAATATCTTCCTCTTGTACTGGTGATGTTACTTAGCCTGGTAATTAAATGTCTGCAAGAAAACAACCAAGCTGAAAATGCACAAAGAACCTACACATAACTTAATAATATCTTTGCAGTAACACTATCTGTGGTTTTTAGGAAAGCCTCGCCCACTGTCTATGCCTGCTGATGGAAATTGGTCAGGAGCTGCAGAACCTTTCTCTAAGCCGCGAGCGATGGGGAGAAAAGGTAAGGAACTTGCTGAAGTTCAATTGCTTTTCCCAATGAGGCTGTCTGTTCGTGGTCCACGTTGCAGTTTAATGTTAGATTTCCCTCTGTGCATCTGCCAAGCAGAGAGGAACAGACATCATATTTATTTAATCAGATAGCCTCTCTGGGGTCAGCAAACTAGACATTGTTATGGCAAATGTCAAAGCAGTATTTGACTCTTAGTTTACATTATGCTAATCTAATAGGAGAGGTGCTTTCGATGATACTTTATACTCCAGATATTAATGTAATAACCTGTTATTATACTGAGAGTAAAAGTGCACAACCCTGGCTGCCTGTGGCTCCCGAAAGCTCTGGGTTTATGCATCAGACACCTCTGGAAATTCTTACCAAATTTTAATTTTTAATGCGATAGCTTGAGGAAATTATGAAATGCTTGATTGGAGAGTAATCACATTAAGACCTATGTTTAATTTTAATGAAGCTTAAATGAAATCACAGTATAGTTTGATGTCACCCGTATTGTGGCCCTTAGCCTAGCAGAAATTGTGGATTTCTGCACAAAAGCTGGTTTTAATGTCTCATTTGAGATGCATACTTAATTGGGACATTCCATTGTTGCTAAAATACTGTTTAAAATGCTCGCAACTAGCAAATCTTCAGTACTGGGCTGAAATAGGAAAATGTCTGTCTCCTAGGGTTTTTTCAAAGCATTGGTGTTTGCAAGGGACATGTATATATATAATTTGTGTGTGTCAGGTCCAAAACGTGCACCATGATGCCGAAAGTGACTTGCATGTTTGCAGTAAACATTAGGATGCAAGCGTGCATCATTACATCACTGTATCTGTGTCAGATTTTGAAGCAAGCTCAGTTTGCTGTATTTCAGAAGCTTAGTTAGAAGGAAAAGACATAGAGATAGCAGTTGTGGTAAATGAGAGAGTTCCAAAAGAAAGACTGAGAAATCAAACATTTCCCTCGCAATTTGTGTGCTTCAATTTGTCCCTTACTAAGTTTATTTTCTTTCCTAAAGGAAACAACAATGGAGTTTTAAGAATGAATGTATAGTTTATTAGTCCCTAAAGTAGAAACTTAACTCATTAACTTAAATTTGGGCCGGTGCTGTTCCTGATGATTAAGGTTTAGGTATTAGTGGATTAAGAAAAAGAATGTCAGCATAATTAAAAATGTGGAGGCCAGTTCAGATTATATTCCTCCTGCACAACAGACAGAGAAAATCATTTTTACCATGTCTGCTGGAGAGTACCATAATGTTAAAAGCTGCGTAGTCTTTGCAGACTTTCTGAATGTGAATTCTTATAAGACTTTTCTTCTTGGTTTTCCAGCTGAAAATGCCCTCTGCCGATACTTCAGCAATGAAAGAATCCCACCCATTATTGAAGAAAACTCCCCTTTGCAACATCCGTTTCCCAGACCAGTGGCGGAAAAACAGTTAGTAAAAGGCGCCGACTACATCAGGGGAAGCAGGTGTTTTGTTAATGTGGATCTCCACAACAGTGCAACCATCCCTTTCCAGGAGGATGCTGCTAAAAGGCCGCCTGTGACCACGTCCACGAAATCTTCCTCCACAGAACCCTCTTTGCTGGTTAGCTGGATCACAAGGTTGAGGTTATTGACTCATTGAGTAGACTGGATGGAGAGCGGCTGAATGTCTCACCAAGTGCCTTCTTTTATTCTCCAGTCAGAGAGATCTCTTATTTCCTAAAGAGTTATTTAGTGACTATGTCTTTTATTTTTCCCCACTCCTTCAGAGAATCCTTCCTTTTCTCGATGTTGCTATCTCAGATTCACTGGTGGAGCTGGGGGAAGGGGCGGGGAGTTAATGGAGAGGCAGCGGAGATCTCAAGATGTTTAAAAACAAAACAACCCCCTCCCCCCCCAAACCTGCCTATGAAGAGAACTTCCACCTAAACCTCCAGAGAAATCAGTCCAGGTTGAGAACTTCAGGAGTCACTGCTAATGTGAAATAAATGGATTCTGGGCAGAAGCTGTCTCTGCTTTCGCCTAAGGTCGGGTGGCCTTTCATTTGCTCAGATGCTATGCAGCTACTCAGATGTGGAGGCTTTGTACCACTGAGAGAAAAACCTCCAAGCTACAATTCTGATCAAGGAAGAGGAAAGGGGAAGGTGTCATTCTGCTTCAAAACTACACAACTCGCAAGTGCCTGCGGAAAACACAGCTCTAAGGAAAGAGAAGACTTTCTTCCATACTTCTGGTTCACCACAAATATCACTATTTTGGGTACAATCCCAATTATTAAAACCTCAGTGCCGTTTTGAGTTATCCTTGCCTTAACTGCGGCAGTCTTGATCTCCTTGACATAGATTGGCACCACATGTCATGGATATGCCTTTTGAGTGACAAGCGTAAATACTAAATGAATATATCTTTTCTTGTGGGGGAAAAACACACAAAAAGACTGAATAGCTGTTAACCAAAGTGGTATTTTAAAACCCTGCAGACTTCTGGAGCATCATGGTGGGTCAAGGTTGAACCGGTTTGATGTTGTTTGTGTTATGAAGATTGAGTTCTGATAAATGACAATGTTGTTAAAACAGTTTGCTACGTTAAAGCACTGGTAGACAAAATTGTGTCTGTCCCAATTATTTCCCATAGCATTGGGTTGGAATGGAAACCATTTATGGAAGAAAGTATTTGCAAAACCACTAAGAATGTGTAGGTTTTTTTAATGTAGAAAAGAGTATTGGTATAGTTTCACAAAGAGCGTTCATTTTTGAAATAATTTAAACATGACATTGTGGTGTATTTTTCTCTTTAAGTTTATTTATTTGGATTTAGAGGTCATTCAGTATTTACTCCTTAGTTATGATTACTAATGAGTACGAACCTATTGTTACCTTATCTCACTTAACTAACTCATTTAGATGATTTCAGGACAGCTGTGAAGGTGTCCTTGTTATTAGATTTGTCATGGTCATTTACCGTGCTCCAAAAAACCCTCTTTTGAGTATACTGTTTGCAATGCAAAAAAGAAAAAGGTATTGATTTTACATTGCTTTCAAATATTGGATTGACTTCCACAGGTTGTACTGAGCAGTTCATGACAAATCTATCAACTAAAAATGTTAGTTTTGAAACTAATAAGCCTTTTTTTTTACATTTGGAAAATAGGCCTCACATTATCTGTGAAGCCAAAACAATTTTGCAGTTTCTGTTCAAACTGCTAAATGGAGCTGGTGGACATAATATGACTTGTAGGTATAGAGCCAAAAATGGGACCGCAATATTTCTTTCACACCTAACCTGATAGTGGTATCAGTTCAATAAACTCCAGTAATGCTGGAGTCATCATGCCTTATTTTGTTTGTTTTCCCATTATATCAAAAATATTTGCAAGTAGTCCTCGACTTACAACAGTTCATTTAATGACTGTTCAGAGTTTGTAAGCAGCCCCCCAAAAGTGACTTATGGCTGTCCCAAAGGTGCTTTTTCAAGAAGCAATTGGACATTTTGGTTTTTCTTTGAAGATGTTTCGCTTCTCATCCGAAAAGCTTCTTCAGCTCTGACTGAATGATGGGGAATGGAAGGATTCCATTCCAGCACCTTTGGGATACCATGACCTGGATGACTGAGAATCTCCATAGACATGTCACTTATGGCCATATTTCACACTTATGACTGTTGTAGTATCCCCATAGTCGTGTGATCAAAATTCAGACACTTGGCAACTGACTCAGATCTATGATGGTCACAGCATCCTGGAATCATGGGATTACATTTTGTAAGTTTCTGGCAAGCAAAGTCAAATGGGGAAGCCAGATTCACTTAATAACTGTGTTACTAACTTAACAACTGCAGTGATTCGTTTAACAGTCGTGGCAAGAAAAGTATAAAATGGGGCAAAGCTCACTTAACAAACATTTCATTTAACAACAGAAATTTAGGGCTCAAAAGTCGAGAACTATCTGTCTTCTACTTTTATAAAGGGAAAGAAACTTCCTCCACATACCTTTCCCCCAAAACTTAAATGGAACTGAAATTCAGAACTGTCTGTGGATAAATCTACCACAGAATTCTCATAAAATATAAACAGTTCAAATACAAGGATTAGAGGAGGATGTTTCTAAGGCTAACAAGTTATCTTGGGGGTTTCAACAAGTTGGACAAGAGACCTAACATGCTTTTGATATATCTGTTTAATCAAGCTGATAATTTCTCTGCAAGTTGAGGCAGAAACCACTGCTGTGGCAAAAGAAGGAATCTTGTTTTTTAAAACCTTTCCCAGCTTAGCTAGCAGGTAATGGAAGGTACATACTGAAAATAATGAGAGAGAAAAAGATGACTCTGCTACTGATTGTGAGTCAAAAAATCCTGAGTTCAGATCAGAGGTGGATTCTTCCCGGTTCGGACCAGTTCTAAAGATCTGGCAGTAACTTGGCGGCCTGGGTGGCTAGAAATGGCCGCGCCCC
>JANHGD010001825.1:175581-185830 GCA_027560375.1 Imantodes cenchoa
AGAGGTGAGTGACAGGTGGGGACCAAAGGTGAATGAGCTGCCCTAAAAAGCTGCCCCAAATGAGCTGCCATTAAAGGACACGACATGTCCCTACACCAGAGGTGCTACCCCACCCTGAGCACCCCATACACCCCAAATGGAAATTAGTGATTAGAATACCAGAGCATTTGGGAAGATGTATTATAAGTAGATACTTGGCTGTGAGCTGTTGTATGCTCAACAGAATGATGGCAAGAAAGACATATTTTGGAGTACTAACATAGACTAATTCTGTAATATTTGAAAACCACTGTAAATGTGTATTCAAAATCAATCCTCACTCCCAACATATCCAAAACAGATTTTTGCCTCAACCAAATCAGAAACTATTTTGCCATTCAAAGATAGAATTTGGGTTTTATCCCAAACAGTTGGAAAGTTCTTTCTCATTGTTGTTATAGTAAATATGCAAGTTTCTTTCCAAACCTTCTTAGCCTTTCTGTGAAACCACAGTGGATTCATGCCTACAAGCCAAAACTGGGGTCTGGCTTGGAACTATCAAATCGCCCTTGCCAAGTGGCCTCCTAAAAGCATACTCAGCCTAATTTATAAAGCCATTTTTGGCAAAAGGAGTATTAAAAAGATAATCATTTTGAATGTGGTATGATTTAAAAAAAATACAGCCAGGTGGCTCATTGATTATCACAACTGAGGTTGAAAGCACTACAGGACATAAACGTAAGATAAGTTGTAACTATATAATGTTCAACAACAGAACCATGCTGATTGTTAGATTTTGTCCAGTCAGGTATACAATTTAACAAAACATTATAACACTGTGAGTATTTAACACAAATTCTTAGTAATAGCAGTATTTTACCAAAAGTCTGAAAATGGCATACCTGTAGTGCTTTTCTTTGGTTTTATACTCTGCTTGCTTCTGAATTCATTTATTTTAGTTAGCGTTTTGGGCCTCTTTTGATGTAATCTATCACCTTTAATATTTCCAAGTCATGGTGCAAACATATTGTTCTATGTAATCTAGAACTTTCTGCCAATCCTTCAGCCACTGATGGATCACTGTCCCATTTTGGTCATGTCTTATTTTCTGCAATGTTATATACCAGTGATGGTGAGCCTTTTTTGACTCGGGTGCCAAAAGAGTGCGCATGCGCACAATAGTGTGCGTATGCACACCATAGTGTGCGTGCGTGTGCCCACACCCATAATGCAATGCCTCCCCATGCATGCGCACAACCCTCACTGAAGCCTCCGGACTTTTGGTAGGCCCATTGGGCCATTTTTTCCCCCTCCCCAAGTTCAGGAAAGCCTCCTGAAGCCTGGGGACGGTGAAAAATAGCCCAATGGGCCTACCAGAAGTTCCAGTTGGCCTGTTGGGCCATTTTTCACCATCCCCAGGTTTCATGAGGCTTTCCCGAACCCTGGGGATAGTGAAAAATGGCGTAATGGGCCAACCAGAAGTTTGTTTCTGAACTTCCCATTGGGCCATTTTTCGCCATCCCCAGGGTTCAGGGGATGGGGAGCCTGGGGAGAGCAAAAATAGCCAAAAAGAAGGCCCAAAATCCAGAGCTGATTTAGGGCAATGTCTCGCGTGCCCTCAGATATGGCTCCGGGTGCCACCTGTGGCACTCGTGCCATAGGTTTGCTATCACTGTTATATAAGAAGTGAATTTATTTAACCAAACATTCTGATAATTATAAACAACATGATTCAGATATATTTCCATAAAGTTGCTTTTCTTTTCCCTGCTCAGTATTCCCGGTTAATTTCCATTAATGTGCTTGTTTCCAGAAAAGGGTAATTGATGGGGGTTGGAGATATGAGAATTTCATCCCTCTTTGTTCTTATCCTCTCATTTGATCGCTTATCTAGACTTCTGGGTAACTATCTGCTTCCAAAGTGATACTTTTTCCTCAACAGCTTTGCTGCTTCTGGGTTGGTTGCCTTTGCACCTTCCTGTTAGGTAAGGTGAGACATGCCTGTTCATTCCAGATAAGTCACTTGCAAAGCTGAGAAACATTTGCTGACTAAATAAAGTCCTTAGAAAGTTCAGAGGTTCTTTTACCGTGCTTACATCTTGTAATCTGTATTGATGAGGGCTGATAGCAGTATAGTTTATGCTTTGCAAATGAGCTTTTAAAATGACATAAGTGCAATTATCTCCGAACAGTCATCCTTGTTACAAGCATCACACTGATATGAGCTTTCTCTACTGAGTAGAAGAATGCAGTTCATCTAAGGTAACGAGGTTCTTTCCTTTTCCCAGCAATCAGCTTGAATCTCAGCTGTCATCTAAGTACCTCTAACCCATCACATTACCAAAATAGCAAACTTCTTAATCCTCGACTGCCCAGAACAAAGGTTTAATTCACTCAGCAGGATTGAAAAAGGATCTCATGAATCTGCCAGCAGCATAAGTGTTATTTTTGTGAGAAAACAGGGAAGCAGAAATCTGCTGATATATGTTAGATTAAAGAGTTTATTGTGTTGAGGTTAATCTTCCACGTTTAAGGACAACCAAATGAAAGACATAGCATTTCTCCACATGGCATCAACTACCACAGCATTTGGACCTCATTTGTAATCCATATCAAGATGTGGTCCTAAATGAGAAACAAACTGCTATGTGAGTCACAGCACAATTGGCCAATGGTGACCTGGGAGAATAGTAGTGATGATGCTCAGTGCAAGGCGAAACATTCTTTTCTGTTACAAGTTGATGGTAAATTGATAGAAGATTTGGTCCCCAAATCTTGCCTGTTCCTCCTCTACTAGGTTTTTATGGTTTAAGTAAGCCTATAAACTGCTAATGTATGCATCTAATGTAAAACATTTTAACTGTATTAAGCAAGCTACTAGATCTTAGATTGTTGGGTCATCCTACTTTACTTTTCTAAAAATAAGAATTGCCATTAGCCCATACTCCCCAATGATGTGATCTTATTTATCTGTAGTTGTGGATGCCACACCCCAGGCAACAGCCTCGACAGGCTGGCCAAACCAGGTTGAGAGTAGCCGCTGGGTCATTGACCTTCGGTGAGATAGGGGCTTGTCTATCCTGAGCATGTGAAGACAGATTCCGATGGACTGAGCAGATGAAATCTACTAGAATAGCACAACAGTCATGAAGGCGGTCTCTGCAAGTGATGTGGTATGCTAAGAGCATGGCAAGACACGAAAGATGCCCCGCTCAAGCACTGTGCCCAGCCCATCTCCAACTGTCTTGACTCTTGTCCTGCTATTGGAGCAAGATGGAATCTGGGAAGAGAGAGAATGAGGCTGTCTATGCGCACCTCTCCCTCACTTTAATCCAATTCATGCGCGAGTCTTGACATCCCCAGATATCAAGGTCCTCTTTGAACATGATGGACGAACATCATTACTAAAGAAATATATTTTTAAGATATAGTATACAGTCTAACTCTCAAAGTATATGGGTCTGTTCCCAACCAAAATGATGAGGCCAAAATAACGAAAAGTGTATGTTGTGATACAAGCTCCATCCTTTCGTATTTGCATTACAACAATACCCACCAATATGCCATGGACAGAGTCTTCATTGTGATATTGCAACAACAACACACATTTCACCACTTCCCCTCCTCCTGCATGTCTCAAAAGCCCAAAAGGATTCATTTGTATCTTCCAGAGATACCTTCAGATGGAGCCTTTGAGATACACAAGAAGAAGGCAAGTGGTGAAATATGTGTTGCAATGTCATAACGAAAACTGCCATAAGACTGTATTTCTGACTGAGGAAATGATGTGGGCTTTTATGTGTTATGTGTTTCTTTCTTATGTCCTTGGGCCAGATGGTAACTTTGAGCTCTGAAAGAAATAACATTAGCCACAGCCATAGTTATGTCTCTTGAGGAAATAGAAATAAAATGAGGGATTGAGGGCATGTAAAATGGTGTTTCTGTGTTAGGTAACAGTGTGATACACAGAGTAGGTTTTCAACTAGTAGTGGCACAGCCAAATAAATAAATGCACATCCTCCTCCCTGTGGATGGGATTTAAAAGGCACCACCGAATCTGATCATGCTTCTAGCAGAGATACTTTTCTCTAAATCAGACATAAGCAATTTATAGCCCATGGGTTGCTTTTAAAAAATACCACTATTAACTCACCGTGGTAAATATAAATGATGGAAAAGGGGAAAAATCATGTAAATCTTTGCCTAAATTTAACAGATATTTTCTGATAAATCTAGAGATCTCAATATTCCCTTCAAAGATGAAATGAAGGAAGTCCTACCCCTTTCCACTTCAGTGACTTAACCTGCCATCTCATTTAGGATACTTCATTAGATCTTGGTTTTTGAACTTTTTTGATCTAGATTACCAAGACATAAGAAGTGGAAAGGAGTAGGAATCCCTTTATTTCACTTTGAAGGGAATAAGGAGATGTCTAGATTTGTCACAAGATATCTGTTAAATTTAGACAAAGGTTTACATTAATTCCTCCCCTTCCTAATAATTAATTTCTCCTAGATTAGATTAAAGGTGCATGGAATGTGGTCTGGCATCCTGTTCAGTGGTGGGTTGCTCCCAGTTTGGCCTGGTTCTAAAAACTGGTAGCGCCGACAATGGGAGGGTCTGCCCACCCACCTGGGACGCTTCTGCGCATGCGCGTGTATGTGTGCGCACGAACCAGTATTAAACCAGTATTAAAAGGTTTTAGAACCCACTACTGATCCTGTTTTTGTCAATGAAATCTACTTGTCTGTGGGAAGTTCTTAAATAGGGCATCAATACAACTAATCTTATTCTCAAATATTGACGTCCCAAGGCATAATATTTGATTTCTAGGGGCAACGTTGTGACTAATGGCACTGTTATGCTTATCCCCAAAGAATTAATCCAGAATTAATACTGTAAATTAATTAATGATCGATACAGATTGTATTAGCATATTCTATGGTTTAATTATAGTTGACATGATAAAATACTATTATTCAAAAGTGTTCTCCTATCCTGAGTTACAAACTTTCTACGCACCCTTGCAGAAGAGTAATTTTTACCAGCATTGCACCAAAACAGCCTAAACATTAATCTAAATGAATTTTGGTGACTTCAGCACATATTTCCACAAAACCAATATGCACACTATACAGTTGCTAGGCTGTTGGGATAATCCATTCTGAATTTGCAGCAAGAATTTGAAACGCCAAGTAAATAATTCCTTTCATTAGTGTCCAGAATAGAATTTTTAGCTGTGTGAAAATATAACCATTAAATTATTTGACATAGCATTTCATATTTCTCAGAAATAAATCTGCAAGTATGGTTCTGTCATACAATTGTGGGCATTGCCCTTACTGAACTGAGTACTATGGCAATGAGAAAACGATTTAGCAGGTTTTTTAAAAATTAAAATCAACAGGACATTATCAAACATTTATACAGAATTTTAGATGCCTGCATATGTATGCACACATGTTCAGGGACACCCAATGTTACTGACACTCATAAAACAGTAATTGCCACCATTTATTGCATCTTATATCTATATTGCTAGTAAGCCACACTCAGGCATCATGCAAACCTTCAAGCTGAGGTATCATAGGTGAAGCATTATGTCTTAGAATATATCTGTGGGGAAGATAAAACCTACTGTAAAAGCAACCAGTCTGTAGAAATGATTGGTAACATTATGAAAAACAGCCATGGATAGCTTGATGAACAAGAAGGAAGGGAGATTAGAGCAGAAGGAAGGAGAAAGGATTATTGGCTGCTTTTCCATTCCAAAATTGCTTTCTCCTCTAGAAGAAAGAGATGCAACAAATATTTGTTTCCACTGATGGAAATTAACTTGGCCACGCAAATGGTAGCAATGGCAAAGAAAGGGAAACATTAAACAGTCCTTTCCCATGTCTCATGCTCTGTGCAGTGGTGGTTTCTCATTGATTTTTTTTCTTAATGGAAGAAAGCTGTCTCCTTTTCAGTGTCACATGCCATTTAAATATCAAAACTTATTTTAAAAATACATCTGAGCACTCAACGTCAATATTCAACTTTCATTTCTGAAATATTTTTTCCAGGTGATTTTTGTACCCCTTCCATTCCAGGCCTACTTGCTTTATAATTACTAATTGTGCACAATATTACTCTTTTCCGAATATTTCTAAAATTGCTTATTCCTTTTGCACATCAACCTACATCTGAAATCACTTCTGACTGATCGCTTAAAGGTCTACAAAGCACCCATTTACAACAGTCAATGAGCATTATAGGCTGTAATTGCATCCCTAGGGAGAGCTATCAAATCTCTAGCCGGCATTCTAATTGCTCCCTGTTGTGATTTCCTGATTTAACCAGAAATTAAAATGATCTCCTTTAAGGTGTATATAGATTATGAAACTGGAAATATTGACTACTGGAAGTTAACTATTTATTTATTTTTATTTATTTTAGAGAATTGGTGTCCCCTTCTTGCAAACAACGCAACATGCCATGCTCATGAGAGTCTCACAGACGCATTTTGCATCAGTGTCAGAAAATGGAATGGACATAAGATTAAATCTGATCTCTCAGTTTCTTGCCTTTATATCTGAAAAAAAGATCCTGTGTTAGGAAACTCACAGTTATTTATTTATCTTTTTATTCGCTTTTCCCCACCTCACCTCCAAAGAACTCTATTCTATCTTCAACAATCTTCTATCAATGGCCAAGAGTGAAAGGAAACAAGATCTAGATGGGAATGCCATTTTTTTAAAGTGGAGAACTGAACCTGGATATCTCAGGTACCCTAACAACTTTTTTACAAAAGCATTTCTCTTATGCAAGGAGGGGAAAAATAGGCCTGCAATAATTCTATCAATCACTTCTTTTACTGCAATATCAACTACGAGCTTAATTACTGCAAGACATCTATGAGAATCCTGTATAATCATCCGAAGGCTCATTAGAAGGATAGTAATCTAATGGCAAAAGAAAAATTTGTCAATAGTTCTACTATTGACAAATAGGCCATTATGGACCTATTGAGGAAGTAATCTAAGGCAAGGAAGAGCAACGTGGGCTCATTCAGTTATTGAACCTGAACTCCCACCAGCCTGCTTAATGGTGAGGCATGATAGGAATTGCAATCGAAAAATGTCTCCAATTGTTTCCTGTTCCCGTTCCAAAGGAGAGCAAAAACAGGGGGAGACATTTAGTCAGAGGAAAACGAAGCCTGCTCAGTAGCTTCAAAAGGTTCAGCATCAAGCGAAAAGAAAAATAGAAAATTGATGATATAGAAAAAAATGTCCTAGACCTGCTCCTTATGCCTGGTGGCATCTTCACTTCAGATGGATGCTATCTACATGCATTAAATATCGCTTTTTGCCAGCCAACATGGACCTGCTGGCAGCGAAGATAAGGAATTAAACAGCCGGCACCAGATTGGGAAGTGCCAGCTTCTAGTATTCTAAAGGATGGCAAGAACTCTCATCCCCCAATATTTAATCTGTTGTATATGGGTTGCATTTAAATATGAATGAATGCCCACCTTACTCACTTTAAAACAGAGATGAGAAAGATAGAAAGATATTTTTTCTTGGAAAAAAAGAAGTGGAGGTAAATGTTGGATAGTAAACATCCCTTTCTCCCCTCCCTTTCTTTTCTTAAGGCAAAGAACTCTTTCCCCCCTCCCTAAATTGGTTCCCAGAAGCAACAGTTTCCACCTGTTGTTATCCATCATTTCAATAGATGGTGCTGTGTTCCCAAAGATATCTACTGTAACTCATTTCTCTGAAACATTTGTGGAATGCTAGAAGTAAATTTTTCTCTACTTGGCCTTCATTAAACAAACCCAATTGAACACCAAACACCTATTAAAAACATACAAAAGAACATGGTTCCTTTCATTAAGAACAGCCAGCCAATATCCTGAAATATGAGGCAGTTTCTACTACAAAAACTTCCAATGGATATAATTATCTTTGTGGAAGAAGACTTGTTTGCCATTTCTTTGACTGAGGAATACTCTCGCTGGGAAAATGAACTTAAGTTCTTTTAGTAGAATTTCCTAAATGTTACAAAGAAAGGGATTTTGGGCACGAAGTTCAGTTGAGGAAAGAAATAGGAAACTAAACATCTGATTTGATTGTTGGAACTGCACTGCAATTCGTATCTGTGGATTCCTGTGCCTCTCTAACATATTTCACTTCCTTGTATACCTCCTCTACTCTATTTCAATATATCTGTTTTGGATTTTGGTTGCAGAAATAGTCTGAGCTACTCATTTTAACTTTTTTTTACATTATTCTCAGGCACAAAAACAACTTTATTAACATGAAATAACTTTTGCTTGCCTTGAATGCTTATGCTGCACAAATGATCATTTGACACAGCATGCTTTTTTCGCCCCAAAGCACACATTTTTTTGTAGTTACATTAAGCAAAGCATAGTTATATTAAGCAAAGATTTTCAGTCTCTTGCTTCCTAATAAACACCCATATCCTTTCTACAACATAATTAGACATTATTCTTCAGAAGCATCCTAGAAGAACTGCTGCTGCTTTCAAAATGTCTTTGGATCTTAAAAATGCAATTAGTTGACAATCAAGTTTGTATTTTTGTATTTGCCAGGATGGAGATGCTATATCAATCCTTTGGGACTGAAATCAGGAGTAATCATTTACCCGAAACATGTAACAATATTATGGAGACACATAGATATGCCCTTTATTAGAATTTGATCCCAAATGTATCTAGCTTGCTTTTATGGGGAGAATTGTGGGAAGAACCACTGGATAATTTATTTCTGGAGAGGGAGAGGGAGAGGGAGAGGGAGGGAGAGAGAGAGAGAGAGAGAGAGACAGAGAGAGAGATCAACAACAACAACAACAACAACAATAACAACAACAACAAGCCTTTGGAGTTTTAGCAAGAGAAGAACCACACGTCTTTTTCTCTGCCATTTAGCTTGTGCAGATCCAATAGAGCCAACTACAGAACCGTTTCCTTGACTTTGGTGGTCCATCATCATCATCTTCCCAAGCCCCCCTCCCTGCGTACTTTGTTTCAGCAGCCTTTTGCTGCCCCCCACCCCTCGGGCCGCTCCTCCCCCCTGCCGCTCTTCTTACCTGATGATGACATACATGACCAAGAAGTTCCCGAAGAGCCCCACTACACATACGACGGAATAGAGGGCCATGATCACTATGGCTGTGATCATGGAAGGGCTGACCCCAGAACATAAACTGTCTCCTCGTCCCCCAAGAGTCCCATTGGGTCCGCCGCAAAAAAGCTGGGTGCTGTTGGGCTCGCTCTGGTTCCAGCTCTCCGCTTCCATAATCGTGGCCGACCTTCACTCCCTCAATCGCTTGGCGTCTGGCTAGCAAGTGCCCTGGAGTCAGAACGCAGGAAGGAGGCGCGGGAAGAATGGGCGCCTGGAGCTGTCCCTGGTGCTGACCACCTAGTTAGGTGCGAAGCCGCGTTCCTGGGCGAAGACGGCACCCAAGGCAGGAGTCCCATCCAACGATCTCTTTAGTCAGTTTCCGAAGGAGGACGGGATCCCTGCAGTTGCCTGTCGCGGCTGAGAGAGAAGCGAAGGACCCGTCGCACCTCGAAACTGAAGCCTTGGGGAAACGTTGCCTCCTTCTGCGGTTTCCACCGCATTCCCCCCATCGAGCGCCGAGGGAGAAGGAGGTCGAGGGGTGGTGGGGAGACCGGAGAGAGTGAAAGAAGTGCGGAAAGAAAGTCTTTGCAGGGATAAACCCACTGGAGTCTCTTCCCCCTTCAGATGTGCTAGCGCGCGCACACGTGTGCTCATACAGCTGACTCTGATACACGCGCACACGTGCGCAAGTTGACCGGGATAAGTCTGGAAAGGAGGAGCCTCTTTGGCGGAGGGTGGTGGTGGGACGAAACTCTTTTTCACCCCATCTACTCCGCCCCAGCGTATCAGATCTTGGCCAGCAGGTGAGCAACTACTCTCTCTCTCTCTCTCTCTCCCTCCCTCCCTCTCATTAGCTTTCTCTTTCTCAGATTTCAGCCTTTTCTATACAGTTGTTTACTTACTCTCACGTCGGCCACAAGATGTTGCTGTCTTGGATTTTGCAAAGAACAAAGGAATTTAGATCTTTCTCTTCATGTAGTTTTCCTGACACCATGAGGTGACAAAACGTTGCCCTGACTACTAATGACCACTGTTCATTTGAATAATGAAAGCAAATAGTGGAGACCTTCTCCAGATTAGTAAAGAAGCCTGTTGCATATTAGGCACACCAAAAGTGTCTAGAGCAGTGTTTCTCAACCTT
>JANHGD010001826.1:18153-28923 GCA_027560375.1 Imantodes cenchoa
TTTAAGTTGTCTTAGGAGAAAAAATAATTATGTTCCTAACTATCAACTGAGTTAAAAAGAGGGGTAGTCTTATATGGTGAGTATATCCCAAACTCTATTGTAACTGAAAAAGTAGGGGGTCATCTAATACGCCCAGTCGTCTTATACGCCGGAATATACGATATATTGGAAAACTCCACATAGTGAACATTGAAATGAATTGTTTACACACCATCATCTAAAGCATCAGCAACTTGAAACAAACTAAAATTGGACATTTAAGATCATATTATTTGATATTCCACACATGAAAAATAAAGAAGGTGCTGCTTTCATACATGGAAAGATACAGCAAAAATAGTATTTGGATACAATGTGAAGTCTAATATCAATTAGACTTCAGAGACAATCATTTACCATTACAATCATCCACTTTATGCTCCACTTACTGCTGCAGAAGAGGAAGTTGACACGTTTTATTGGAAGGTTCAATAATCTGAAATTAACAGAACGCCTGAGCAAAATATGTTTATGATGAAACCTTGTAATGCCAAGGTTGGAAATATTGAAGAAAATGTAGCATGGCCTAGGAAACATAAATGAAGGGGGACATGACTTATCAGGTTCTGTCAGCCAATGATTTCTTCATTTCTAACACATTCCTCAAATAACCAAAACAATGAGCTTTATCAGATAGAACAGAGAGAAATCAAATTGGGCTGTTGGTCTGAGCTCCGAGCTTGGCAATTTGGTTGCAAACATTTCTTTACCATTAAAGGAGACATGATCAATGCATTTTGAATTATGCTTGTCTGTCAGAGCACTTGTGGTATGCTGATCAACTACCAGGGTAGATAAAAATCAATGATTTTTTTAAATTAAAAATCGAATTTTTTTATTTAAATTGGATTTTTTTTTCTATCAAATAAATTTTAATAAAATATTTTTGAAGTTAAAAAAATCTATCAATAAAGTTTTCTATTTATGATACATTAATAATTTAGTTTATTCAGCATGAAATGGAGCAGTTATGTAACAGGAGGCTATATATTCTGCAATATTTACATTGTTGATAAACTCGTTCAATGAATCCAAGCTCTGCAAGCTGAGAGAACATTGATACATTTATGCAATTTCATAGTAACCATAAGATAAATCATAAAACAAAGTTCAGGAATATTCCTTTATCCCATTGTTTTGCACTACACTACAAACTGTATGATTGTTTGAAGAGAAATGCATCTGTACCACCAGGCTCTAAGTGTGAGGAGGAAGGGCAAGCAGTAAAAATGAAAGTGAAACCTTCTAAGCAGCTTATAAATATAATATTAAAGAGCACCTGTCATTACAGATCCATCATGGCAGTGCCTCCACTCACCTGGTGCCTGCCACATCCATCACCTTGTTGATTCACTACTGCATCACCAACCATCTCATTAAAGTGAATGGGACTGTTGGTGAGTCAGTGAGTCAGAGGAGGAGCCACTGTGGGACAGAGATGACAGTTGCTCTTTAAAAATTATGATTTAAATCAAGCCCTTTTACTAGTGATTTAAATCATGATTTAAACCGACTTGATTTAAATCAAATCAAATCCACCCTGGTTACTGCTAAGGATATTCTACCCACTTGTACAAAAGAAAGAGAGAGAAAGAGAGAGAGAGAGAGAGATTTTGAAATTGGCTCTTGCACTTAGGAACCTCAAAAAAGCCAAAGGTAATATAGGCAGTTCTCATCTTACAACCGTCCATTTAACAACATTTTGAAGTTACGACATCCTTGGAAAAAGTGACTTACAACCTGTTCCGAAGTTATAACGATCATGCCACCGCTGCAGTCACATGTTCACAATTTGGGTGCTTTAGCATTTATGACAGTTGGAGTCTTACATCATGCGATTGTGATTTGCGAACTCAACTCGTGGGCTACAACAAACGAAGTCAGTTGGGGAAGCTGAATTTGTTTAGTAACATAGTAAAATGGTCATAAAATTGTGTCATGACTCACTCTATGACTGCATAACTCACTCTACAACTGCACTGACCTAGGATGGAAATTCCAGTCCGAATTGTGGTCGTAGATCAAGGACCATCTTTGCCTTTTTCTTTTTGAGAAGCTAATTTGTTTCTTTACTAGCACTCTCTACACGCTTGGATTGCTCCAAATAATATCTCTGTAGTATATATAATTAAATAAATGCTGGATTAAAATAATATCTACAATACAGGCTATTATAAGAGGTTTCTGTTCCAGCCTAGTGTGCAAATTAGTATGCTGATATATTAGCTCTGCTTGTAAGGTATTGCTTCTATGAAATAGATAGGTACCACCTTGTCAGATTCTGTCTTGACCTGTCCACCAATAAGTCTTCTGATGATATCCCTGTAATTTCTTTAATCCATCCAATTTATTCATTGTCTTCCCTTCTTCAACTTCCCTCACTCTTGTCTAGCATAGTAGCTTTTTCTAACCATCAACCATTTGCCATGTCTTCCTTCCTAGAATTAATCTCTTCTTTGCTGTTCTTTGCTGTTTGTTTCTCTCTGGCGGAAAAACAAAGCTGGCTACATAGTAAACTTTAAAAACTGCTACAAAAATATATGCCGCCAAATAAAGACTGAAAGCTCCAACTATCACAGCAAACAAGAGGAAAACCTACGGACGAAATCCAACCATGCCTTCTACAATTTTGTAAACAACAAACTTAAGGACTTGAGATCCCTCCCACCACTAAAAGGACCCAATGGCAAAGAATGCAATGATGAAACAGTTAAAGCCAATCTCTTCAACACGTTCTTTGGCTCAGTCTTTGTAAACAGCAATGGCTCATGCCCCAAATTCCCTAGTTGCACCACCAATAATTACAACGATTTAACACAAATAGATTTCCCAGAAGATAACATTGAAAAAGCACTACACAACCTAAAACCATCTCTATCAATCAGACCTGATGGACTATGTGCATACTTCCAAAAAAAGCTCTCCACTGCTGTGGCTGAACCACTAAGAATAATCTTTGAAAAATCCTACAGGACCAGCTCCCTACCAAACCTATGGTCACTAGCCACGGTCATCCCCATCTTCAAAAAGGGAGATCTCAGCCTAGTTGAAAATTACAGACCAATCTGTAAAGAGATTCCAGACCTGTAAAGTCATGGAATCTATCATAAACCAATCCATTACCTTCCACTTAGAAACAAACAACCTACTCTCAAACAAGTAATTTGGTTTCAGGAAAAAAATATCCTGCAATCTACAACTACTGCACTGCAAAAACATATGGACTTCAAAACTTGACCAGGGCAAAACAAATTTAAGCCTTAGACTGTAAAGCCTTAGACTCAGTGGTACATGACAAACTACTTCTGAAACTAAAATCCTATGGCATCTCTGGACCCCTACATAACTAGATAGCTGCATTCCTCTCAAACAGACAAGAAGTGGTCAAAATAGGGAGCGCCCTATCAAACCCTGTACCTGTTAACAGAGGTGTTCCCCAAGGCAGCGTACTAGGACCAACACTCTTAATATTTTATGTTAAGGAATTTAATCCTCTGCTTTGTGCGCAGTGGAATGTGATGTTGCAGCTTGATATAGTTCAGTCAAATGACAGATACGTTTAAAGTAGATAAAAATAGTTTACTTAAAGAAGTTAGCAAAGTCCAAATAATAAGTTCACATTAATCTAGTCAACACGAAGATTCTTTTCATCAGCCTGTCTTTGTCTTAATTAGCAAACAAAGATTACAGGTCTCTACTATAATAGATAATTACACTACACACAGTAGCTCTTCATAGTACGTCCAAACAGATAGACAGGAGTCAATAAGTCAGCAAACATTCAGCAATAGTTTCTCAGCAAGAGATAATCAGCAGGACGGAATCAGCAGGAGATTCGGCAAGAGAGAATGAGCCTGCTCTCTAGCTCCCTTATATAGTAATTAGAAAGCTTACAATCCATTTGAAGCAACATTACATATATTCACATATATTCACACAGACATAGATTTGTGGTTTGTTTCTATATTAGTGAACCCAATCATTTGGACATAGTCCTAACACTTTATATAAATGACCTTTGTGATCACATCATAAGCAACTGCATTCTCTTTCCCGATGATGTAAATTTTTTTAACATCACCGACAACACTGCTACCCTTCAAAAAGACCTCACTTTGTGTCAGAATGGTTGAACAGTTGGCAACTCCAAATCTCAACCAACAAATGCTCTGTCCTACACATTGGAAAAAGAAATCAGAACACCAAATACAAGCTGAATGGACATGACCTTGCAGACGACCCTCACCCTGTCAAAGACCTAGGAGTACTCATATCTAATGATCTAAGTGCCAACGCCCACTGCAACAACATCGCTAAAAAAAGCATTAAGAATTGTAAACCTAGTCTTACGTAGCTTTTTCTCCGGTAATATTACACTACTAACCAGAGCATACAAACCAATCCTTGAATACAAGTCATCTGTCTGGAACCCACGCTGCATATTGGACATTAATACAATACAATGTGTCCAGACATATTTTACGAGAAGAGTCCTCCACTCCTCTGCTCGCAACAGAATACCTTATGCTACCAGACTTGAAATCTTGGGCTTAGAAAACTTAGTACTATGTCGCCTTCGGCATGACCTAAGCGTAGCTCATAAAATTATCTGCTACAATGTCCTTCCTGTCAGTGACTACTTCAGCTTCAACAACAACAATACATGAGCATACAACAGATACAAACTCAAAGTGAACCGCTCCAAACTCAATTACAGAAAATACGACTTCAGCAACATAGTGGTTAATGCCTGGAACTCACTGTCTGACTCTGTGGTTTCCTCCCCAAATCCCCGAAACTTTACCCTTAGACTGTCTACTGTTGACCTCACCCCATTTCTAAGAGGTCAATAAGGGATGTGCATAAGTGCACAAGCGTGCCTACCATCCCTGTCCAAATGTTCCCTTGTATTTGTACCCATCTTATGTATTCAAATAATGTTATACTTATGTATATTATCAAATACGTACTTGACAAATAAATAAATAAATAAAAACATACTGTTAATCTATCTATTTTTCAGGTCACATTCACCTCTATCAATTGTAAGTACTCTGAGCATTTTGACTGACATTATCTTTCTATTCTCTATACGTAGTTAACATTAACCACATCAAATGGAATATTTTTCCTCATTTTGTTTTAGTATTCATAAGAGGCTTTGAGGCAAGATTGTCACCAGTGATTTGTACTATCTTCTACAAGTTGAAACTTTAGGCCTGTCTTTGGCACAATCATGGTTGGCTGGTGTACAAGACTGTTGTGATGCCATCTACTTATTTCAATTTGTGACCTTCAGTTTTGATACCAGCTGTCCACTCTCACATTCATGCACATCTTCATAAATACATTCAGAGATATATTCTGTTAGCATATGCAGTGATGGGTATGCCTCCTTGTCTGTATTCTTTCCCTATTCAGGGAAAAAGGAACACCCACTCCTTTTCTCTACCTTCACTTCTTACAATAGTTTCTTGTTAACCATAAAGGTTCCTCAAAGGAATAATTAGGTATTCTGGCAGTCTTGCTAGCAATATATTCCCTATTCTGGCATGCTCTATATAGTCAACCCTTGCTGTAGTCAGTAATGCAAAAATAATCGTCCTTGTATTCTTCTATTCATTCCCATTATCCTCATTTTAATTTTTTTGTTATTTTTTTGCTCTGTTTCTTGATACTCTCAATTGAACTTTTTTCCCCTTGTCCATTTTTGCTTGACGCTAGAAGTCTTAGTTCGGTTGTTCTGTTCTTATTGGTCAGCATTGTTATCATATGTAGGGTTGTTGGGTTGTTTTTTTTTTTTTTTTACTAATGTGATAGTTTGATCTGAAAACCACTTGAATTTTTTTCCTTTTTGAAATATTGGATTTTTAAAAAAAAAAAAAAGCAACGGCAGCTGAATATTCTAATTCTGTGAAATTCAGATTATTGCAGCTCAATAGATTGCGGTTGTTTTATTAATGGCCTATCTAATTGGCTGCATTTTTTAGGATCCATAGACAGTAGGTGTGCTGCAGACTTTTGAAAGGCGATGTATCCATAGCGATTAACACACTGTCTCACTTCATCACATTTGGAAGCATAACTTCAACCAAGCTTACAGATGAATGCTATGCTTACATTTTTTGCCAAGACCGACTAGAATTAATCTTGCTTTTCCTTTTTTCCTTGTTGCTCAAATACCCCATGAAAATAAACTTTGTAGATGTATTATGTGTGGAAACGATGATATTGTTTCTTTAGGATTGACTGAATTCAGGACAATATGTATTTTTACTGAAGGTATTCCTTTTTGCTTGATGAATTTTTTCTGATTGCTGTATCACAAATGCAGAAAACTTGCTGAAACTCAACTATTTATAGCCAATAAGAGTGCTGTTGAATTTATATGCACATTTTCTCTTTAGAGGTTGAATGAGGGTTTGCTCAAATCTTGCTCATTCCACTTCCCACTCCACAAAACCTTTTGAGCCTATGAAGTATAACAATTATTTTTTTCCATATGGTGATTTGTAAGCTGATATTTATTAATTGGGTCTGTCCTGTCCCTGAAGGCTTCCCCTCGGCTTGAGGCCATCTGTGATTTGCCACAACTTTCATTGTGTGTTTTTGTCTGTTTGTTTTTGCATAAGGTAAAGTAACATGTGTGATCATTTTTAGAAGATATTTTGCCCCCTTTCCCCACTATTAGATAGAGGCTGAAGAAGAAGCCTACTATTTTTGTCCTTTATTGTTCACATTCTTTAAAAGAGTGCTTTTATACATTAAAGTGTTTTTTTACCATGCTTTGAAATATGTGGACTTCAGATCAAAATGTCTCTTTTATTTCAGTCATTTGAAACTCTAAATGTTCCAGCAAATCATTTCAGTGAAGTAGGGATCATTCTTAGCTACAATTTGCACTTCAGTTAACAGCCCAATAGTGAGTCTTCTACCGGTATTTTGTGCATCACAGAGACGAAAGAAGCATTTTCCTTTTTATGTTGTGGCCAGTGAGAAGATTGTTCTAGCTGGGGAACTTCATGCTGGTGTGTTGTTATAAATCCTTTTATCCTTATAGAAACCTCCTCAGGTGCCATCTTTGAGAGTGGCACATTACATGTTATCAGGTGCTACATAAAACTTTGTTACCTTTAATAGAAACTGTGTGTCAAGCCGGTGTGGAAGCATCCGAGAATAAAGCGAAATGTATGGAGATTATTTGACTTGGACTTTGATTTAAGATCGGATGCTATTTGGAGGTATGACACTGTGTTTCTTTCCTAACTGATTTCCAGGATTACATTTCTCTTCACTACTGATGATCCTAAATATTGCCTGCACGACAACACTTAAATCAAATATCAAAAACATTTTTGGTTTTGACAAACAAAACTTAACTAGACAAGTACACCGACAGTTTTTCCTCTTCTCTTTCTTTGGTTTGGAAGAAAAGTCTAGTAAACTACTATCTGCCAAAGTCTTAGTCACAACTGCTGTTCTGTCATTAACTTGAGATATCATTCAGTAAATGTATGGAATATGTTAAATGTCTATAATATCTTTCTTACCATTTGGAGGAATTTTCATAGTCTTATTGTAGGATAAGAGGAGAAATTTATATATTTCAGATTACAGTAGATAACATTTTTTGAAACATGACCACTTATAAAATGTCTTCCTTGGGAAAAGTTTGCCAGCTGACAGAATGGCTGCCATAATAGGCATGGACAATCATAACTCACCTAGTTACCAGGTGACAGAGTAATAAGATTAGCCTGTGTCCCCCCTCTCTAACTTCCCAAATGTGTCCTACATTTTGGGGAATAACAGTACTGGAGATTACCATAGTATAACCATTTTTAAATAAAGTTAGATCCACAAATAATTAAACTGTAATACATTAGTTAGACCGTAATTGCCATAAGATTTCCCTTTGCTAATAAATCATATAGGGGTTTTATGGTACCCAAGCAGTTCCCAGCCAGATGTAACTCCTGACAGCTGACAAGAGGCTTACTGTAAGGATTCCTACTGTTATTTGTAAAATAGTTATGAAGAATGAGGCTAAAATAATTCTCTTTAATGATGCCTCTCTTTAAAGCAAGGCTGAAAAAGTATTTTTATCTTTCCTTAGATATAGAGTTTTTATGAAACATACAGGTTGTAACAATACATATTGCTTCTTTATAGTACTGTGATTAATATAAATGTGCTGCAGCTGCCAAAAAAGCCAACACAGTTGTAGGCTGCATAAACAGAGAGATAGATTCAGGGGTGGGTTCCTCCTTGTTCGGACCAGATCGCCCGAACTGTTAGAGACCCGCTGGTGATGTAATTTTGACATCACAGATCTGGTTCTGTCTGTGCCGGTCTGTGCTTGCTGCCATCTTTTTTTCTGAAATTTTGGCCGATTTTCCTGTGTTTGGATGGCTTCTCCTCGTTCTGTGCTTTGAAAACCCGCCTACCTCCGGATTAATACTGACCTTTATTTCTTCACCCGAAGCACAGCTGATCAGCTCCTCAGCTGTGTTTCGGGCTGAATCCACCTTCCATGCGCGGAAGTGAAATCGTATGAGGGCATGAACAAGCGGAGCGAGCGAAACGTTGCGATGTGAACTGGTGGAGAAGGTAAGTGGAACCCACCCCAAATACAGTACATTACAATACAATACAATACAATTTCCAATAGGTGGTCAGAAAAAAGAATCCGCTATATATAGAGGTGGGATTCAGCATGTTCTGACCAGTTCTGGAGAACCGATAGCAGAAATTTTGAGTAGTTCGGAGAACCGGTAAATACCACCTCTGGCCCCGCCTCCATCTATTCTCTGCCTCCCAAATCCCAGCTGATTGGGAGGAAATAGGGATTTTCCCCACTCCAGGGGAAGTAACCTTCCCCTGGAGTGGGGAAGGAATTGAGATTTTACAGTATCCTTCCCTTGCCATGCCCACCAAGCCACGCCCACCAAGCCACACCACGCCCACCCAGCCACGTCCACAGAATCAGTAGTAAACAAAATTGGATTTCACTACTGCTTCCCAGCAAAGGTGGTACCTATATTTCTACTTGCATTTTTTACATGTTTTTGAACTGCTAGGTTGGCAGAAGCTGGGTCAAGTAACAGGAGCTCACCCCATTATGTGGCACTAGGGATTCGAATTGCTGAACTGCCAATCTTTCGATCGACAAGCTCAACATCTTAGCCACTGAGCCACTGCGTCCAAAAATTTAAGTACCCAGAATTGCCGGGAACCCACAGTCTCCTTTCACTGCATCCAGTTAATTGTTGGTTTTCATTTGCTGAAATTTAAAGTTTTCTTTTTTCTTTTTAAAACCTCTTCATGAAGATGAGGAAGGAAGTTTCAATCGCATGTGACTGGGGAGAGTATTTAAGGCTTTCCTTTCTGCATAATGTGCTTTTGACTAGCTTCAACCCCTACACATATAAAGCTTCATGTAAACTGAGCTCAACTCCTAATGTATTTATGGGCACATCCGTGTAGTTTTCTTGACAACAATAGAGAAGTGACTTGTATTGTTTTCTTTCAAGACACCCCATCACTTTTTAATCTAGCCTGGATTTCCTTGATAGCTTTATGTACTTCACTTTTTACTGGGCCTAATTCTCTGTCATTTCAGACTCTGAACAAAGTTATTCAAGATCTGCTGAGAGGCTCCTGCATCTCTACATCTACGAAAAGAAAACACAGGAGGGAATTGCAGGCTATGTAGTCAAATATTGCACTTTAGAAGTTTTGTGCTGTTGTTTTAGAGCTGTCTCAAAGATACTTTTTCAAAAGTATCTGGATTTTCTTTATTTTTGCTTGAAGACATTTTGCTTCTTATCCAAGACATTTCTTCAGTTTTGAACTGAACTGAAGAAGCTTTTCTGATGAGAAGGGAAACGTCTTCAAGCAAAATCAAAGAATATTAAGATGGCTTTTGAAAGAGCACCTTTGGGATAACCATGACTTGGATGACTGAGAATCTCCACAGACAACCTTATGTCCCACTCCATAATTCAAAACTGAATAAATGTTATTGTCAGGCCAAAGCCATCATTTGAGTTGGAGACTTCTGGCCTGCCACATATTATACATTAGGCTGTATTAGTGCTCTGGGAATTTGGGAGGGGCTGCTGCATGAGGGGTGTAGAGATGGAGCCTTAACAAATTCCTTCTAGATTCTCAAGGTCATCCTTTGTTTGGTACCTGCCCGGAGGTTGATGGGAGTAACAGACACCTGGGCATGAAGGAGACTGGTTAAGGTGATGAACTTGTGGGTGGGGGAACAAAGGAATGAACTTTAAACTGGGTGGAGAAACCCATGGGACTTCAAATTCAGGTTTCTCACAGATGTGCCAACATGGCTCTGCTAGTAAATTGGAATTTTGAGGAATGCTATGCCTCGGACTCTGATTTAATTTCGGATGCTATTTGGAACCCTGGCAGTTATCCTAATTGATTTTCTTTATGATACAGCCTAAATCCACTTGTTTCCCATGGATTTTTAGCCTTTGTTCATTGAAAAGAAGTAATTTGGTGGGAACCAGGGTAGACTTAATAGCTGAGGCTTACTCTCCTCCTGACTTACCTGGATATATGTGCACTGAACATAATGGGATATTCTTTCAATCAGAGGTGGTATTCAGACGATTCGGACAGGTTCTCGACAACTACTAGCGGAATTTTTGAGTAGTTCAGAGAACCAGCAAATACTACCTCTGGCTGGCCCTGCCCCCGCCCACC
>JANHGD010001826.1:93120-103180 GCA_027560375.1 Imantodes cenchoa
TTCCATCCTTCCGAGGTGGGTAAAATGAGGACCCAGATTGTTGGGGGCAATATGCTGATTCTGTAAACCGCTTACAGTGGGCTGTAAAGCACTATGAAGTGGTATATAAGTCTAATTGCTATTGCTATTGCACTCTAACCACTGTGCCACCTCGGCTCTAATGCAGGGGTGTCCAACTCAAGGTGCCCGGGCTTAATTCAGCACATGGGAGGCTTAGATCTGGCCCAAGGGGCTGCCCTGGAAACAGCAAAGGACCGACCCGCAGTGCCTCTGCCAGCAAAAATGGAGTTCGAGAGGGCCTCAAGTGGCCCTCCCAGACTCTGTTTTCGGCCATGACGGCCTCTTGCAGCCCTCTGCCAGTAAAAAAGGAGCTCGGGGAGGCTGTGTGAACTGGTCACGCCCCCCAGGCCACGCCTCCCCAGCCCCCAGATCAAACGCAATCCTGATGCAGCCCTCAGTGAAATCGTGATACCCCTCCTCTAATGCATTCCTTACCACCACTTATTTTGCTCTTAAGTACTAAAATTATCTCTTTTAAAAAGATTGGCACCTCTCCTGTAAAAGAGGACAAAGAAGCTTTTGCCGTGGTACCAGTTTCTCCTGCCGAAGTTCGAGATTTGGATTTTGCAAACGATGCAAGCAAAGTATTGGGCTCCATTGCTGGAAAATTGGAGAAAGGAACAGTAACTCAGAATGAAAGGAGGTGAGAGGGTCATAATCCGTTTTTTTTTAAAGAGAATTCAAGAAATACAGCTTTTATATCCATTTTTGCAACATCAATATCAAATCTTCAGTACCCCCAGAAGTATTTGCAGAGCTCAAAAGGAAATAATAAATGGCTAAAACTATATCAGATCATTCAAACTTACAGAATTTCCATGTTTGCATTAATAATTTTGTGAGAGCGGGTCAAGACCATAACTAGATTGAAAATCCTAGATTAGTTTAGGCGATAGAAAATATTGCTAAATTCATTTTGGATTTGCACTTCTGAAATGTTTTTTTAAAGAATTTTAAGAATTTGGTTTTGGATTAAACATTCTTAATACAGTAATAATTAATAAAATAAAATAAATAAATACAATTAAATACAGTTAAATAATTCTTAATACACTTAACCTGTCTTTTTAACTGAATAGAGTTACAGAATGCATTATTGTGTGGGATATGCTGGTATTTAATTTTGGACTAAGAACTAGATTTTATTTAAAAAAAATATTTCTAGGTCTGTTACAAAGTTGCTGGAAGATTTGGTCTATTTTGTTACTGGCGGAACAAATTCTGGTCAAGATGTACTCGAAGTCATGTTCTCAAAGCCAAACCGAGAACGGCAAAAACTAATGAGAGAGCAAAATATACTAAAGCAGGTAGAGTACACAACTCCTGTCATTACTAAGAGCTTATACACATATTTCTGATTGTGATGACAGGAAAGGTAATTTCTTCCTTCCTCAAATAATGCTCCAGATTTTCAAGTTATTGCAAGCACCGTTTACTGACTGTGGAGATGGGCCAATGCTGAGACTGGAGGAACTTGGAGATCAGCGGCATGCTCCTTTCAGACATATCTGCCGGCTCTGTTACAGAGTGTTAAGACATTCCCAACAAGATTACAGGAAAAATCAAGTGAGTAAAAATTTGAAAGAATTTACGCTTACCAGATTGCAGCACCTAGCTAGCCTTCGCTGATCTAAAAAAAATAAACTTAACAGAAATGCTTTCGGATGGACCAAAATACCAGTAGCTTGAGAAAGGAGATAGCCATGGCAAGCCACTTCTTTGTTTTTGACAAGAATCATAGTCACCAAATTGGAAGGGACCATTTTTAGAACACTTAAGTCCAAATACCTGCTCTATGTAGAAACTCCAAATGAGAGCATCCTTAAAAGATTGCTTGCCTCTTCTTCAACACATCTAACAAAGATGAGTCTAGTGCCTTTCTTGGTCTGTATTTGTGACACAGAATGCTCTTATACTGTTAGAAAGAATAGTTCTTACTTATCACAATATATCTTTCTGCTAACTTGACCATGATTTGCATTTTACAATCTGGAATAGCAGAAAACATGGTGGTGACCTTTTATTGTGTGATATCCGTCCATGTATGAAGAACGCTGTGGTATCCTCCCTCAGCATCTTTCTTGAGGTTAAATACTCCTATCTTCTTCAATCTCTTTTATTCCCAATGCTGTTGTATGTGTATCTGTTATTTCTCTGAACGGTTCTTAAATTCCTAGGATTGGATGCAGTACTTCATGTAGATTCTGAGTAGAGATACTGCCATGATTTGGAAATTATACTTCTGCTTTTACCCAGCTATGTCATGCTGCTTGCTTATGTTCTGTTTGCATCCAACTACAATCACAGGACCTTTTTTTCACAAGAACTAAGTAATGCTACATAATGCCAGATACATCCCATCCTATACCTGCACCTGATTTTTATTTTCCAATTGAAGAACTTTTTACTTTGGATTGGATAAATGTGGAATCATTCCATCATTCTGAGTGGATCTTCAACTTGCAAACTTCCATTGTCTAATATTTGGACTTTCTGTTTAAATGGAAAATAATTGTCAGTTGCTTAATGCGAAGTGGATATAAACTGATTTAATTTGAATAGCAGTTGGGCCAAAAACCAGGACTGAACACCTGGTTCAGTCTTAGGAATAAGACTGATTAAGTCTTCTTTGATTAAGAACAACAAATAACTTCTTTAAATCTATAAAAATAAATATTATAGTGGAATTAGCATTTGTTTTCTTTTTCCCTCCCCCTTTTAATACTTTGCCAGGAATATATAGCCAAGCAGTTTGGCTTCATGCAGAAACAAATTGGCTATGATGTCTTAGCTGAAGACACTATAACAGCTTTGCTCCACAACAATCGCAAACTGTTGGAGAAACATATCACAGCTGCTGAGATTGATACCTTTGTTAGCCTTGTAAGAAAAAACCGAGAACCCAGGTAAATTTTTCTGTTAAAAAAAAATAATAGAGGACGCATGAACACTTTAATTGTGGCTCAGATAGCCATACGGCTAATAGCAGTTTAGAGTTTACTGTATATGTTCGCTATTTCTTTCTGTCTTATCCTAATACTGTAGTGTGATGTCCCTCCTAATCGCCAGACTTCTAATAATTTCCAAATGTTGAACAGGTTATCCAAATAGCTGTTCTTTGCGCTCAACCCCTGTGGTTTCACATTTTAATGGAGTTCCTTTTTTAAGCTCTATTCTACTATACATTATTATGGATTAATATAGTTTATTGAAATGGAATCTGCTGCTATTTGAAAATGGATGCCTTTTGATTCTGTGAGAGTCTTAGCATTTTTTAAAATTTAAAGATTTTTAAAAGGAGATGTTTAGAGGATCAAAAATGGTAAATCAGCTAAAGGGATTTGCAATTATGTACTATGAAGCCACAAATATATTTCTGCAAATCTTTAGCATGTTGTGTATAATATCGTTTAGTGGGATCTGGAATATTGTGCCCATTTTATAGACTTTGTTTTCTTCTCTGAATAGATTCTTGGACTATCTTTCTGACCTTTGTGTGTCTATGAACAAATCTATTCCAGTCACCCAGGAGCTGATTTGTAAAGCTGTATTAAATCCAGCAAATGCTGACATACTTATTGAGACTAAGTAAGTTTAGACATTTTTAAATAGATTTCTTCATTTTAGAAAGAAGACAACTATAGCAAAGATGGCAAATAAAATTACTTTGGAGAAATGTAAAAAAAAAAGTAGAAGTCAGTTATAGCAATAGCACGGGTGTTTTCTGAATTCTCTAAGTTTATAAGCCTAGATCAGTGATAGCAAACCTTTTTTTGCTCGGGTGCCAAAAGGCTGCATGCTTGTGCCCACACCTATAATGCAATGCCCTCCCCCCCATGCATGCATGCACAATCGCCATGCGCTGCCCTCCCCCAACATATGTGCTCAGACCTCACTGAAGCCTCCAGACTTCCGGTAGGCTGTTCGGCTGTTTTTCGCCCTCCCCAGGCTTCAGGAAAGCCTCCTGAAGTCTGGGGAAGGCAAAAAACGGCCCAACAAGCCTACCCGAAGTTGGTTTTCAAACTTCCAGTAGGCCCATTGGGCCTGTTTTTCACCATCCATAAGCTCCAGAGGCTTTCCTGAAGCCTGGAGACAGCGGAAAACAGCCTCCCCGCTACCGTCCAGAAGTATGAAAATCAGTTGGCTAGCACACACATGCGTGCTGGAGCTGACATAGGGCAATACCTCACATGCCCTCAGATATGGCTCCGCGTGCTACTTGTGGCACGTGTGCCATAGGTTCACCATCATGGGCCTAGAACTAGAGAATATCAGATGAAATAGATTTTAAAACAATCAATAATAGTCATTATTGTAAAATGCATGATTTGTTACATAAGTTGAGGTAGTTCCCAACATATGACCACATTTGGGGCTATAATGTTCCTTGCTAAGCAAGGCCCTTGTTGAATGAGTCGTGCCTGATAAGGTTGTTGTTTTTTTGCCAGGGTGGTTAAGAGAATCACTGCTGCTGTTAAATGAATCATGTAGTTGTTAAATGAACCTGGCTTTCCCTATTGACTTTTGCTTATCAAAAGCTGGCTAGGAAGGTTTCAAATGGGGATACTAAGACTCTGGAATGCTACGACCATCAGCTGGTTGTTAGGTGCCTGAAGTTTGATCACGTGACTGTGGGGATGCTGCAGTGGTTGTAAGTGCAAGGATTGGCTGTAAATCACTTTTTCCCAGTGCCTTTGTAACTTCAGACAGTCATTAAATGAATGGTGGTAACTTGAGGACTACCTTGAAAGATGTGATATTACCTCAGGTTTGGAAATCTAAAGGAAATCCACCCATACATCCCTGAAGGTAGAAATACAAGTAACTGTTCTTCATTCTTGCACATTTCTTCAGACTGGTCCTGTCTCGTTTTGAGTTTGAGGAGTTATCATCTGGAGAGAACTCACTGGAGGTTGGTGAGGACGAAGAAGAAGTCTGGTTATTCTGGCGAGACAGCAGCCAAGAGGTCCGCAGTAAGAGTATCAGAGAGCTGGCACAAGATGCCAAAGAAGGACAGAAAGAAGACCGAGATGTCCTAAGCTACTACAGGTTAACATGACAAGTAATCCTTGGCTTTGGCAGCATAACCTGAAATGTGTACACTATAGCTGTTTGTAGTTTTATAAAATGGCCTGTTCTTATGACTTGAACTCTAATATTCATAATTAATTTTAAATGCTAGCTATCAAAGCATTTTCAATTTGGAACTATTTGGGATATTGTCCCAAAGGTGTTTTTCAAGAGGCAAATGAACTTCCGCTCAGAGCTGAAGAAGCTTCTTGGATGAAGAAGTGAACCGCCTTCAAAAAACCAGAAGGTCCAGTTGCCTTTTGAAAAAGCACCTTTGGGACAGCCATGACCTGGATGTCTGAGAATCTCTAGATATTTGAATATAGGAAAGAACTTGTTGTGACAACTATTTCATAGAGCTCTGACGACAGATTCATAAAGTCATTCTGCTTCATGCAGTGACCCATGTACTGAGTGTGATGTTACACTGCTGCTTCTAAATTACAAATAGCCAAAAGGATTGAGAAAATCAGCTGTCACCATGAAAATCCTTCTTTATTTTCTAAAATATAGATCTATAATTTTCTTCTTTATAGGCTGTTCTTTTAGAGGTAAATAGCATTGGTCAATCTGATCTATTTTTCAAAAATATTTGGCTATATGGTAATGTTATTCAAAACGTTCTGTAAGTAGTTTGGACTCCAAGGCTGTGTTTGTGTAATGTCATATACACAAAAAAGCTAATTTAGTGAGAACCTGCCATTATTATAGCCTCACTTGAATGCTTCCCTTTAAGTTTGATGATTTCCATGTCCTGCAATCATGGAGCGTCCACAAGTTTGAAACTGGATGTTGGACACTTACAATATATGTTTGGTACATGATCCAGTTTACATATATGCACAATATTAGCTGTTGCAGTTTCCAGTTTCGTGGCAGAATTCCGAGTTTAATTAAGTAGGGAATGAGGTCCTGAATATTGGTTAACTAAATTTACAGTGTTATTTATCCTCTATTTTTAAAATCTGATTAATTTCCATAATAAATAAAATGTATTTCCCACTATTCACATCAGAATATATATCTTATCATGTTAAGTTTACCTTCTCTATAGCAGTGACTGTCCTTTAGAATGAAGTCCTGCCCCCAAGATCCCCCACTCTGCTATCGTTATATCCCAAGCCTTTGGCGATGGAGAGTGAGACCTCTTGCTCTGTTACAACTGATCTGTTGTGCTTGGCATCTTTTACATTTCATTAATTTTATTATAATTTCTTTAATGCGAATTGCCATGGTGATGATGACAATTTTTCAGTCTCTCAGGTAAAATGATGCTTTCCTAATTTTTCTTGTGCTTTACAAGGTACCAGCTGAACCTTTTTGCTCGGATGTGCCTTGATCGCCAGTACTTAGCGATAAATGAAATATCTGGGCAGTTGGATGTAGACCTTATTCTTCGCTGCATGTCGGATGAGAATTTGCCTTACGACTTGAGAGCTTCATTTTGTCGACTGATGTTGCACATGCATGTTGACCGAGATCCGCAAGAACAAGTGACGCCAGTCAAATATGCTCGACTATGGTCAGAGATACCGTCTGAAATAGCAATTGATGAGTGAGTATTTGCGATTGAATGATTCTCTAAATCAGGGGTATCAAACTCAATTTCATTGAGGGCTGCAACAGGGTTGTGTTTGATCGTGGGGAGTGGGGGTGGCCAGGGTAAGAATGGCCAGTTCAACACCTGTATCAGGGGCACCTGTGGTGGCCTGAGCGCTCTGCCAGTGAAAATAAGCTCCCGAGCTCCGTTTCTGGCTGCGATGGCCTCCTGCAATCCTCTGCCAGGAAAACAGCTTGGGAAGGCCGCATGTGGCCCTCCCGAACTTCATTTTCACTGGCAGAGGTACTACGGGCCAGTCCTTTGATGTTTCTAGGGCAGCCCCGCGGGCCAGATCTAAGCACCCTCAGGGCCGAATCTGGCCTGTGGGTCTTCAGTTTGACACCCCTGATCTAAATGAAGTATAGTGACCTTAAATCCTCGGGAGCCTTCTTAGTCTTAAAGAATTCTATTGTAGGAGAATTGCTATATTAGCCTGTTTTTGCAAAAAAAAATAATAATAATCAGAAAGTGTCTAGTAACATCTTTCCCACCTCACAAATTTTGATGCCTTCTAATAAAATTGGTTAGTTGAAAAAAGTGGCTACTATATTCCTTCTGGTAAGAATTTCCAGTATCACTTGTCACGTTCTATGCAAATTATAAAATTGTACAAATCATTCTGTAAATATTTTGGACTCCAAGGCTGTGTTTTTGTAATGTAATAAACACACACACACACACACACACACACACACACACACACATCCTACTTGAGTGAGAACCTGCAATTGCACAAATTTATAAAATTGTGGTTGACTTACAACCACAGTTGAGCCCAAAATTTATGTTGCTAGGTAAGACATTTGCTAAGTGAGCTTTGCCCCATTTTATGACCTTTCTTGCCATAGCTGTTAAGTGAATCACTGCAGGTATTATGTTAGCAACACAGTTGTTAAGTGAATCTAGCTTCCCTATTGACTTTGCTTGTCAGAAGATTGCAAAAGAGGATCACATGACCCCAGGATACTGCAACTGTCATAAATATGAACCAGGTGCCTAGCATCTGAATTTTGATCACATGACCATGGGAATGCTGCAATGGCTGTAAATGTGAAAAATGGTCATAAGTCACTTTTTTCAATGCTTTCTAACTCTGAACGGTCACTAAATGAACTGTTGTAAGTTGGGGACTACCTATATTTTCATAAAGTGTTTAGTGTTAATCTAAATCAAGTAATACATTTCTTGCACAGGAAAAAAAGGAGGCAGGGCTTTTTAAAAATGGTCACTTTTTTCTTGTTTTTGGATTGTTGTTTAGCTACGACAGCAGTGGAACTTCCAAAGATGAAATCAAGGAGAGGTTTGCACAAACTATGGAGTTTGTGGAGGAATATTTAAGAGATGTTGTTTGCCAAAGATTCCCGTTTTCTGATAAAGAAAAAAATAAACTCACCTTCGAGGTAAATGTTTTATGCATCAAGCTGAGCAGCAAGACCCAGGGGTGAAATACTCCCGGTTCACTCATGCCTGTCAGTCGCTGGAGAGCCGGTCGTGAAGAAAGCATGAGGCTCAGCCCACCTGCCCGGATGATGCCATTTGGGGTCTTTTGCCCTCTGCGCATGCGCAAGCGTTCTGTGCATGCGCAGAGCATAAAAGAACCCAAATGGGGGCAGGTGGGTGGAGCCTCGTGCTCCCTTCACTAACCGGGAGCATTTCACCCTTGGCAAGACCAAATGTTGGTGATGTTAACCATAGGTGACTCAATGGTCAGCTCACGCACAGATATTTTAAATTCTCAAGCCTGTCAGTTGATTTATTCATAAATAAGTTGCATAGCACTGCCCAGCATACAAAAAAAATTAATAAATAAATTAAAAACCCAGATTCTAAAATGAATTAAAAGGATGAGGGACAAGAAAAGGGAAAGATTTCTCTAGTAAATCCTACACCTACTGAAAAGATAATATCGATAGTTAACGGCAGCTTCAATGTTTCCAGCAACTTATTCTATATTTGCTTAGTTTTATACCTTTCTATCCCCAGTAGGTTGCCTTGAATAGGAAGTTTTCCAGCAAATTAAAGCAATAACTATGCAATATGCAGTGAAATACAACGGCAGACATCTCAGTATGCTAATAACAGTATCTTAAAATACCTGAGAGAACAAGGAGGTTTTCATGTGGCACTGAAAAGCCATAATGGAGATGCTGAACGGCCTCTCTGGAAAGACTTTTAGCCAAATATGTGAGGCTGCCGCAGAAATAACTATCTTTTTTGGCTCCCATCTGCCTCATGTAAAAGACTTAGAAAATTGGTCATCTGCTGTAAATGCTGGAGATTTCCCAAAATCAAAGACAGAGGTTTTTACTCACTAGAAAATGTTTTTGTCATTAAAAATCCCTAACGTCTAATCAACATGAAAGAAAAAATAATAATTAAATGGCTGACAGATGTAATGATATGTTAAAACGAAATTGTTCTTTTGCTATTCTTTGTGTTGTGTTGTATTGATTATGTAAACAGTAACAAAATAAACAACCCCCTCGACATCAGAGAACCTAAATTATCTGGAATATAAAAATCAGCTCTGAAAAATAAGTATAAAATCTGAAAAAAAAACATAGGCACTGATTATTCAGTACTATAGCACTAGTATGTATTTTAAAATAAAGATATTTAGAATCTTACCATTTTGCATACAAACATTATTTCTACATTTATTTATTTGTCAGATTTAAGAACTGCCTATCTCCCTCACAGAGAGATTCTGGGTGGTGTGTAATAAAATATTAAAAGCATAAATAGTATATAAAATTTCAACGAGGCAAGAAATGTTAAAAATTAATTAAAAGGTAGGAGAGGACTTTCAGGAGTGACTTTGGTATCTTAGGCAATTTTATGAATTTTAAAAAGAATATTTAAAGCCCTACATGGCACAGGGCCAGAATATCTTCGGGACCGCCTTCTACCACATATATCCGTACGTCGATTACATCCCGCAGAGTCAGCCTGCTTCAGGTCCCGTCGGCCAAATAGTGTCAGCTGGCAGCCCAAGGGCGAGAGCTTTCTCTGTGGCGGCTCCGGCTCTCTGGACCCAGCTACCCCAGAGATTCATACTATCCCCATCTTACTGGCCTTCAGGAAAGCTGCTAAGACCTGGCTCTTTTGACAGGCCTGGGACCAATGACCCCATGGCAGATCTATAGCGGTCATCCCATGAATGAGTGACTGGATCGTTTTAAAATTTCGGGAGGGTGTTTTAACTGTGATTTTAATGATGTGTATTTTTACTGTATTATTATTGCTGTAAGCCGCCCAGAGTCTTTGTGTAGTTGGGCAGCATAAAAGTATAAATAAAGAAATAAATAAATAAATAAATAAATAAATAAA
>JANHGD010001826.1:120671-131760 GCA_027560375.1 Imantodes cenchoa
ATGTACACTGAGAGCATATGCACCAAAGACAAATTCCTTGTATGTCCAATCACACTTGGCCAATAAAGAATTCTATATTATCTGAGATGTCTGTCATGACTTGTTGGCTTCATGTGAAAAGTAGTATGTGCTGATTTATAAAATCTTCTCTTCTTCATTTTGAGAGTGCTAAGGAAAGAGAAAAGAATGATTGAAATAACCCATCGCAAGTACTGAGTGGTAGAAGAGGAAAGTAAAAAAAGGAATTGGGCTTGTGACAATTCCAATGAAAACTATCCTGATTTAAACTTTTTGGACAAATTTGTAGAATAAATACTAGCTCTTTACTGTATTCAGACCTATCTGAATGTTATCTGCAGTTTATGGTTTCACAGTCAATTCACAAGATATATTTTTAAATAAGATATGTTTACAAATGCATATTTAAGATGAAATATGTTTAGCATTTTGGAGAACAAATGTTCAGAAATCATATTTACAAATGAAGATTCATGAATATTTCTTAAAATTGCATATAGTACTTAGAAACAACAATAGACAAAACAGTTCAGTTTTGGTTGAGTCAGCCCTAGAGCACAAGTTGTGTATCTTATCTACAAAAGGTAGTTGTGTATCTTTTTTGTGGCATAAATGTTAGGAGTATATATTTATGCTTTTTCATTTTCTTACCTTTTCTTTATAAGAATAATGGAATATTTTATAAAATCATATAATTCAGCTACACAAATTGTTTTATTATCACTTTCTGTTTTTCACAGTGTGAAGAAACAAAAATACGATGAGTTTGATAAATAAAGTAGACATTGACCCAAATAGTAGGTAGAACTAGGGCAAAACATATTTGATTAAATACATATTTTTCTTATGTATTTGATGCTTATTCTTAGCATTTCCCTACAAGTGAGGGTCTCCTGAGAGTATTGGTTATGATAGGAATTGGCTAAACAGCTTGTCACCCAAGCGTGATGTCCTTCCTTCTCCTATTTTCTCCACAACAATCACCTTTTGAGATGGATTTTGGCCTAGAGTGAATGACTGGCTCAAATCACCCAGCCAAGTCTCATGCCTAAGGCCTGGAACTCACAGTCTCCTGGTTTCTAGCCTGGTGCCTTAAAAAATTACCTTTATTAAATAAAATTACTTCCCCACATGTTTATTAATACTCATTTGATATTGTAATGAATAATAATTTGAAAACAACTTTTGAAGGGGAAGTTTTGGTGTCTACACACAAAGATTTAGGTTCACTTTTGTTTTTTCTTCATTAGTTATTTTATTCCATTCATCAAAACCTAGTGCCTAATATATCTAATCAGCATTTTCACAACTACTTCCGAACTGCTAACTGTTTGTGGCTTCATTCAACTTGAAACAGACACTCTATGTCAGTGATGACAAACCTTTTTTCCCTCGGGTGCCGAAAGTACGTGCATTCACACTATTGCACATGCTTGAGTGCCCACACCCAAAATTCAATGCTGCCCCATCACCCATGCATGTGCGCACGATTCCCCCCCCCACTCCTGTTTCCCGACTTCTGATGGGCCCGGTAGGTCCATTTTTCGCCCTCTCCTCTCAAGGCTTCAGAGGGTTCCCTAGAGCCTGGGGAGGGTGAAAATGCCCTCTCCCGCCCTCCCAGAGGCCCTCCAGAGGACGAAAATGCCCTCCCAGAGCCTCCACATGAGCCGAAAATCAGCTGGCCGGTGCGTACATGTGTGTCGGAGCTGAGCTAGGGCAAGGGCTCCTGTGCCGGTAGATATGGCTCTGTGCCATAGGTTCGCCATCACTGGCCTAGAACCATTTCCTTGGTATCTATCACACTTTTTAGCTTGATTCACTTCAATTGAGTGAGAAACTCTGTCCCACCTACAAAATGTTGTATTTTATGGAATAACTTGAGCCCAACAAACTCCTTAGAAAATAAACAAAATTGGTGGCAATCTTCTGATTTTTTAAAATAAAGTTTTAAAATTACCCATAGCACCACTTTGTATATAAATAATCCATGTTCATTTAAATTCTTTTGATTCTGTTGTCATAAAGACTATCATGAACTGTATAATGCTACAAATAACTCTCTAAGAGCTAGCATGTATGCAGGTTGTACATAAAATGTTACTGTTGTAGCAGGACTAATATTTGTCTTTGATATTTAAGAAGAGGGAATAGCTGTCACCTACCTAATAAATCATGGTTTTTATAAGAATTTTTGGATCTTATCTGTTTCAGACTGAAATACTGTACAATTGGCATTCAAATTCTGTTTGAAATTGCTGCAAAAATAATTTTGTTTCTGCTTTCAGTAAACCTTTTTTCTTTTTGCGGAAAAAAAGAATCTCCGTTAAGCATTGTGAGGGCTAATTGCCATTTCTTTTCAATCAAGGTCTAAAATGATGTGTTGAACTGGTTTGTGATTTGCAACAACTAAACTAATATTGATAATAACTAACAGATTAACTAAGCAGGAGAATATTTTATAGAGATAAAAAATAATGTGGCAAGGAAGAGTTTTATCTCTGAGATTGGAGTTATTTTTTTTGTCCAGATTTACCTGACAGTTTTAATCTATTTTTAGAAGGGTATATAAATTATGTGATTTGTTATCTGCAGGTGAAAATAGCCTATATTAATTTTCTAAACCACTGCTATGTCGACACAGAAGTTGAAATGAAAGAGATTTATACGAGCAATCATATGTGGAAGCTCTTTGAAAACTTTCTTGTGGATATCTGTAGGGTAAGTGTTTGTTGCTGGAAATATTAAAGCATAAATCATGCAAGGCTCATCTGAATGCTACTTATAAAATGTCAATTTGGAAAGAGCTGGAAAAATCATATCCATTGTTTCAGGTTCATTATCACTTTATATCTTTTATGTACACTGAGAGATTATGCAGCGAAGACAAATTCCTTGTGTGTCCAATCACACTTGGCCAATAAAGAATTCTATTCTATTCTATTTGAAACATTCTCTGTTACGTTATACATATATGGCATATATAGATTTTACAATAGTAATTAATAACATTGACTTTGCTCATGTAATTATAGTGATAATAAGCGTCTGTTTAGATTTCTATGTGGGTTTCATATTTCTGAGGTTTTCACCTTCTAATTCTTCTGTAATTGCCCCCAGCTTCTAGTTTCTAGTTAACTTTTAATGCTGTTGGTTTTCAGTTCTGAGGTAAGCGTAGGCATCTATGATGAGAAATTATATTAGAAGCCTTTTTTAATGCTTTTACTGCAATGCCTATTTTAGATACTGCTATTTTTGTCCATGTTGGGAGAAAAAGTGAAACAAAACAGAATAATAGAGTTGGAAGGAACCTTGGAGGTCTTCTAGTCCAACCCCCTACTCAAGCGGGAGACCCTATACCATTTCAGACAAATGGTTGTCCAATTAAACAGCTGTATTGTTGGAGTATCTACTACTTCTGAAGGCAAACATAACAAGCCCTTCACTTTATCCTTTTTCTTAAAAAGGAGGGGTCCTTGTCAAATTCCACTCATCCATTTCCTTCAAACAAGGCATTTTATTGCTACACTTCCTTTATCTATACACATACCCTTCTATTTTTCTTTCCGAAATATACTTTTAATGATACTGAGCACACCCAATCCTCACTGCATGCTAGGCATATTGGAGTGTGTGGGTGTTAGGGCAATGAAATGATATCTGGTTGACAATTGTCAGATTTTTTCCCCCTACAAGTGACTACACTTAGTTCATTGATAAGTGTGATTTTTAAGTTGGGTTTCTATCCAGTGAAATATTTCCTATTATTTTCATTTTGAATAATGCACCACATGCTTGAGAAAAGTGTTGCTACTAGCCCAGGTCTACGTAAATGTTTTTGCCATATAAATTCTGCTATATGGTATATAAGAAACTTAATACTGGTAGTAGATTTTTCCAACATTTTTCAGTGCTGTTGTAACTTCAAACGTCATTAAATCAGTAAAATGGTCGTTAAATCAATGATTGTAAGTTGAGGAGTACCCATTCTCTTCCCAAATGTGATTTACATTCTTTTGGAATTTTTAGAAAAGTTATCTTCCTAGGTATATTAAATTTAACTGCTTAGTATTTGTGAGAGGATTAGAATTCTTGCATCGTTTCGTTTTAACAAATTGCATTATTTTCCAGACTTGCAACAATACCAGTGATAGGAAGCATGCAGATTCTATATTGGAAAAATATGTGACTGAAATAGTGATGAGTATAGTTACTACCTTCTTCAGTTCTCCATTTTCAGACCAGAGCACAACTTTGCAGGTAAGAAACTAAACAGAAAATTAAAGTATGGTATGCAAAGCAAAATGAGATCTATGTTTCATACGATTATACCCTATTTTGATCTTGGAACTACTTCTTATATTTGTCAGTTATGAATTATGTCATTGTTTTGGGAGTTGGGAATAATTTTCTGGAAAGATTGAATTGTAGGTAAAACGAAGTGGTTGATTGTTTCAATATTCCACATTTCCCTGAAGGATGCTTTCTGTAGAAGGGCAGGTAATTCCTGCTTTCTAATTTTTAATGTTTAGCATAATTTTTAGTAATGTTACAGAGCCATCTACTGGTTATTTCATTGCTTTTCTACGAGCAAATTCTGTTTATAAAGTATCATCTATATCATATTTGTAGCCTAACTTATACACCGACATTATTGAAACATAGCTTTTTTTCATTGAAATTGGTCTTAACAAGAGTTACACAAAGAAATAGAACTAGATTTAAATAAGTTCCGCCCACAGCTCCCAATAGATTTTATTCCCTATTTTAGGGTAGGTATTTTAACTTTACTTGATAATTTGAAAAATATTTGCAATTGCTTCAGTAGGTAATAGTGCAACTATATACCCCAGAACTTCAAGGCAATGTACATGTTTTTGGTGTCTTTTTAGACTCGTCAGCCAGTGTTTGTGCAACTTTTACAAGGTGTGTTTCGAGTGTATCACTGTAATTGGCTCATGCCCAGTCAAAAAGCATCAGTGGAAAGTTGTATCAGAGTACTTTCAGATGTAGGTAAGAAAACTATATTGATCTATTGACTTATTAATCAGTTTTTTACCTCCTGCAATCTAAACAGATTAAGTGGATTAGAACAACCACCCCCAAAGCATATGATAGTACAGAATATGTAATACTATAATAAATACTTAAGCCCACTTGCAACGATGACATGGCTTCCTATCCAAACACGCTCCAGAAGAGTTCTGTCTTCAGCTTCTTCTGGAAGGTGAATAATTTTGGAATTTTACTGGGGAGCCTTAAATAGGACTGTAATGATTAATCTATATAAGCTCTTTCTCTTCAATACGTCTGTCTATCGTAAATATCTCAGGGGCTGCCACAAAAAAGAGGGAGTCAAGCTATTCTCCAAAGCACCTGAGGACAAGAAGCAATGGATGGAAATTAATCAAGGAGTGAAGCAATTAGAACTAAGGAGAAATGTCTTGACAGTTAGAACAATTAATCAGAGGAACAACTTTCCTCCAGAAGTTGTGAATGTTCCAACACTAGAAGTTTTAAAGAAGAGATTTGTCTGAAATGGTACAGGGTTTCCTGCCTGAGCAGGGGGTTGGACTGGAAGACCTCCAAGGACCCTTCCACCTCTGTTATTCTAATTCTAAATTCTAATTCTAATCTTGCCATCAAATAGTCTTCCTTTTCATTGGTTACTTTAAATTAAGGTGTTTTTATTAATAACTTGAAATACTGAGCATCGGAACATATTTCTACAAGTATTTTTCTATGGAACTCCAGCAGTCTAATCAAATACATGCTTTATTTTCGCAATTAAGATCGTATATTAGGTATGATAAGTCCATACTATCTTCCGTTATAGAAACTTCTTGACTTGTGTGAATTGGGAAACGAGCACAGGAACAGGCTACGAGATATTCATGTTTGGCTTGGGTTTCCCTTTGGCGTTCATTTGTTTATTTGTCAAATTTAGATACCGCCCATTTCACTATCTAAATGACTCTGAGCAGTTTACAAATGAAACTTTGGTTGGCCATTATGGGTACAGAATGCTACTAAAGGGGTTTTGTCTAATTAGAAGCTACTATAGCGTACATGCAAACCCAGTGATATCAAAAACACGAACAAAAACATTTCTACAAATGTCAGTTTTTCCTATGTAAGTTTGTCCTTTCATTTCTCAAGATGCAAATCTGGTTCAGATTCTTCTGAAATGCGTGTCATTGGCTAAAACAAATGACAATGCATTATATATATTTTCAGCAAAGAGCAGAGCGATTGCTATCCCAGTTGATCTTGACAGCCAGGTCAATAACCTCTTCCTGAAGTCTCACAATATAGTGCAAAAAACAGCAATGAACTGGAGGATGACAGCAAGAAACGCTGCTCGGAGAGATTCTGTGATGGCAGCATCAAGGGATTATCGTAATATCATCGAGAGGTTGCAGGTGAGTATAATATCAATACCTGCTTTTAAGCATTGAGGGGATATGTGATTTGTATGAAGAAATAGCATGTCATTCCTTTGAAGTGGTCCAGGCAAGAAGCACCAACTGTGAGTACTACCTTTATTGTAAAGTTACAGTAACAGAATCTTGCAAGATTGAAACTACACCTCCCCCCCACACACACACATGCCTTCTGAGATGTCATGCTCCTAGTCCTGTAAACTAAACTGCCTTTCATCTGATCTTTCCCTAGTCTTCTCCTTTTAAAAAAATAATAATTTCTTATTGTGTTTTTTCCATTAAACAAATATTCATAACTTAAGAATAACTGTGCTCATTTTCATACTATTTACATACCATAACATTCAAAATCAAATATATTCCATACAATTTTAATTATACATTTGACTTTTACTTCTATTTTATCTCTTCTTTTTCTGTTTTTCTATTCTCGATCCAATCGTACCATTTCTTCCATATTGCATAATATTCTGGATCTATTTGTCCTTTCAAGTTCGATTGTTAATTTGTCCATTTCGGCTTAGTAGATATTCTTTTGTCTCCAACATTGCACGAACGCTATTCTTGCTGCTATTTTATATGTAATATATATATATATATATATATATTATTCTTATATTCCCCCTTAATGATCCCTAACAAGAATAACTCTGGAGTATATTCTATCTGAGAACCTGTTATTTCCTGTATCCATCTGTGAATGTTTTTTGTTTCTGAACATAACCACCATGTATGATAAAAGGTGCCTTGCTTTTGCCACATCTCCAACAATTTGGTTCTAAATTTGGGTAAATCTTTGCTAGTCTAGATGGTGCCATATATACCATCGATAAAACATTTTATACTGGTTCTCTTTGTACTTTGCCGATGTAGTTATTTTATAACTTTATAATTTCTATTCCTTTCAGTTGCCGCTAAGTTTCTTACCGGAGCTTCAATTCCTTTTGCCCAATATTGCTGAAATTACTCACTTAAAAGTTCAAACTGCTGCCCATATGGAAGTTCCTCACCAACAGGAATGAGCACAGTCAGCTACTCACTTTTTCGTTTCCAAAACTATTGTGGATGTCACGGCCTCATGTCCGCCATGTAAAAATGACATGACAGATCACATTTGTTTCAGGTTAAAGAGGGATTCCCTCATTCCAGTGGGTGGTTGCTGTCCCACTCGCTGTCCCCCGGGTTTCCCCTCTGTCTCGCATGGTTCTCCAAACTCAAACACGTCTTCGAAGGGTCCCCAGACACGAAAAATTCAGAGTTAAAGGACAGAGCTCATTCTTTTTCCTCTGCACCGCCTCGACGTCGCCACCGGAAGTGATATCTATCCAGACGGGGGCAGTAGCTTCACCGGTATCCCAGAAAACAATAGAAGAGATGTTACCCATAGAAAAAAAGCAGTGTGAATTTGACCCTTCAAACAATGCAAAATACTCTTCAAATGATACAGGAGACTATAACAAAGCTCCAGGAGACGATGACAAAAGGACATGGGGACTTGAGAACTGATATACAAAATCTAGATAATAAAGTAGGCACGATCCAAGAGACAATACAGCAAAATGAACAGTAAATACAATTGGTGGAATTGAAAGTAGAACAAACAGATAAGAAAGTAGATCAAATAGATCAGAAAATGATGGAAAAAAATAGGGATCTAGAGAGTTCACTGATTCGCCTTGAATTGGATTGAGCCTCCTTTTATTTGAGGTTCCAAAATGTGGTAGAGACAAAAAATGAAGATCTAGGAGAAGTAATGGTGGGATTAATTGCAGGAATTCTTCAGAGGGAAAAGACAGAGATTAATAATGAGATGGACGAAATTTATAGAGTCCAAATAAATTACATGAAACAACATCACCGCCCTCAAGAAGTGCACATACGATTTGCATGAAAGAACTTTCGATACTATTTACAAATTAACAAGAGACGAATATTTGATTTACAATGAAAAGGAAATCTTAATATTGAAACAGATCCCCAAGTGGATTAGAGAACAAAGAAAGGATTACAGATTTTTAGCAGCAATGTTTAATAGGAAAAATATATTATTTAGATCAGTGGTCCCCAACCCCCAGGCTGCGGACCAGTACCGGTCCGTGGATCAATTAATACCAGGCCGCACAAGAAATAATTAAATAATTTAAAAAACCCAAAATCTCGCACGGGCGAGCGTCCCCTCATGAGGGGACGTTCACCCATGCAAGATTTTGGCTTTTTTTTGCTTCCGCGCATGCGCAGAAGCAACAAAACACCAAAATCTCACACGGGTGAGAGTTCCCTCGTGAGATTTTGCTTCTGTGCATGCGCAGAAAGCAAAAGCTCGTTCGGGGACGCACCCGCGGTTAGGTGCTGCGTGCGGAACCCACCCACCGGTCCACAGTGATAAAAAGGTTGGGGACCACTGCTGTAAACCACTTAGAGAGGGCTGGAAAGCACTGTGAAGCGGTATATAAGTCTAAGTTATGATGGGGAATGGAAGGATTTATACTCCTTTATACTGCTGGTCATTTGCATTCTTTCGAGTCTTTGAGGGTCCCTGGAAGTTTATCTGTGCCCTCAGGATCACCTGAGTGGTGCAGGAAGAAAACTCCACCCCCATTTGCACCACTCAGGTGACCCTGAAGACACAGACAAACCTCCAGGTGGCCTCAACAACTCTCTAAAAGAATGCAAATGACCAGCTGTCTGCAAGGAGTATAAATCCTTCCATTCCCCACCATTCGGTCAGAGCTGAAGAATCTTCTTGGATGAGAAGCGAAACATCTTCAAAGAAAAATTCATAAAGTTCAGTTGCCACTTGAAAAAGCACATTTGGGACACAAATCTTAAAGGTGAGAGTGTTAGTCTGGAAGCCCAAAAGTTTTAAAGTCGACAAGTTTGGAGAAAACTGATCTAGTCCATGAAGCTTCAATACTAAATTGATGTCAATTCAAGAGGCTTTGGACCTGGACTGTTTATGGCAACGTAATGATTCTAGGCTGATGACTTGCTTGACTCCGCTATCCCCCAGCTTTGTCTGCTCTTCTCCTACAGTGAGTGAGGCCGACCTACCTGTGCACCCCGTCGTCCCCTTCTTGACAAAGTATCCCAGCTGGCAATGGCAGATGAAGGATCCCTTGGTGTTCTCGCATTCCCCGTGCAGGCAGATGTTGGGGTTCAGGTCGCACTCGTTCACATCTGGGGGAGGAGAAGGGAGCTGGTCGCAGGCGTCCTCCCACCCCGTGAAGTGCAGGTAACATTCTGGGAGACCAACAAGGTGATCTTACCAATGCAGGTTTTCATGTCCAGGGACGCCATGAAGCCATCGAAGCAGAGGCAGCGATATTCCCCAGGGATGTTGGTGCACTGGCCACCATCGCAGATATCTGGGGTGTCCTCACATTCATCGATATCTGGGGGAGGGAGGGGGGAAGGGGACCAAAGGCAAATCCCTGGGCATTGGCTGGCTTTCATCGTGTCTTCCTAAATCTTGATTTCATTTGGACCCCGTCCTTTCCCTCATGGGGTTCAAGTCCCCAGGCTCCCCTGAGGTTCGGGGTCCCCACAACAGCCCCTGCAAGAGGGGTGGGGAGATGGGCCTGGGCTGGCTCAAGATTAATCAGAGGGGGGGTTAGCTCTCGCTGGATGAATTGCAATGGATTGGGTCACTGCATTAACCAGTCTTCCCTTCCTTCCATTTCCTTCTCTGCTTTCGCTCTCCCTGTCTCCTTCCTTCCTTCCCCTCCATTCCCTCCCTTTCTATTTCCTTCCTTCCTTCCTTCCTTCCTTCCTTCCTTCCTTCCTTCCTTCCTTCCTTCCTTCCTTCTTCACCATTGCTTTTTGGTTTCCTTCCTTCTCCTCCTCCTTCACTTTACATTAAGTACAATAACTGCAAGCTGGTACTCAAATGGGGTCAGCCAGCCAGCCAGCCAGCCAGCCAGCCAGCCAGCCAGCCAGCACCTCTCTACATAACACTCCATTCCAGCAAGATGCTCTGCTTAATATCCCTAGGTTTTCTTTGGACTAGTTAGGCTACTGAATGTACAAATCCGTCAGGGAGCTTCTAAGGTTGAGGGAGGATTAGAATCTGGGTCTGTCCCCTGCTACTCCAGGCTCTTCCCCACCGAGCCCCCCCACCCCAGCTGTTGGGCTCAGAGGGAGAGACCATCCCTAAGGCCGCACGGGGAACTTCCACGGCTAAGAATGGGCCAGAATCTGGCCTCCTAAGGCAACTCTGGAAGGAAAGCCAGGGGATCCGCCCAGCTGCTCACCCACGCACGACCGCTTATCTGGCATCAGCGCATAGCCTTGCCCACAGCTGCACTCATAGCTGCCCTCGGCGTTCGCACAGTGCGTGTCACAGCCGCCATTCAGGATGGTGCACTCGTCTATATCTGTGGAGGGGAAGCAATCGGGTGTCACAATAATTCAAGATTTATAAAAATAACAAGGGAGGGATTATAATAAAATAAAATAATAAAACAAAATAACATCCTCCGGGTGCCATCGGCCAAGCAATGTCAACTGGCGACCCCAAGGGGGAGAGACTTCTCTGTGGGAGCAATTACCCTCTGGAATGAGCTCCCCCCCCCCCCCGGGAGATTCGGAGGATTCCGGACCTTCGGACTTTCCGCCGTGAATTAAAAACCTTC
>JANHGD010001826.1:163703-185360 GCA_027560375.1 Imantodes cenchoa
TCAAACTGCCAAGGTTGAGAAACACTGTTGTAGAGGGGGGGACACACACACACCACCCATGCTGGGTAAGAAATCTCACTGAGAATAAAACTACAACATTGATTTGACAGCAGGGATGTGGGAGTCTCAAAAGCAGGAGAATTGTAGCCCTGGATAATCACAGCGGAGAGTGTGGCTAAGATGCTCAAGGAGAGCATCTAGGAGAGAACAAGGGTCTAAAGCTCCCTTCTAAAGGGGTGTAGTTGGAGACCACCCAAAAAAGATCAAAGAGCAAGTCTTTAAACTCTATTTTCATCTGCATATTTGCCTTGAGGATCTCCAAGAGACAGGCTGACACAGGCAAGCCTCGTGTTGTGCGCTGGAAGCAAAGTCATGCATGTAAATTAATATTTAAGCGAGCGTGCCTGAACCTGAGAAGAACCTGCTTTCTTCATCTTGGTTACCCTACCTTTCTGACTACTGGTAGAAAGATGTTCTGTCCTGCTGCAATTTTATCCAGACTGCTTGGATAGAAAGCCATGAGGATGCCATTTGCTAAGAGTTGGCTTACGGAGTTTGACTCAAAAAAAGAGGCTGTCTTCAAGACTTCATAATGGTGGCTTTGACCTTCATGGAGCTAAACATTAAGGTGCCAGAAGTCTATGGAGATTCTCAACCATCCAGGTGACAGTTGTCCCATTTTCAGGAGGCACCTGGACTTCCTGGGTTTTTTTTTCCCTCTGAAGATGTTTCACTCTGACCAAGCTGTCTGCGAGGAATAGAAATCCTTCTATTTCCGACCCAGCCAGTCAGAACTGAAGAAGCTTCTTGGATGAGAAGCGAAATGTCTTCAAAAACAACAAGAAGAAAGTCCACACTTTTAGGACATTTAGGTGCTGGGGTCCTTGAAAGATGGGTAACAATTTGCACCATTAATTTTCAATTTGCGCCATTAATTCCTAAGATCCAAGGCCGAGCTAAGGGTTTTCTCTTTCAATATATTTAAGTGAGGTGAACTGTCCGTCACAGATCGTCCTCATTTTAGCAACTAAAACTGGGACTAGCAAATTGGACTTTAAGAGAACTGGCCACTAAGTGAAACAGTGAGTTTGTTTACGATCTCACTTCAGCTTTTTTGCTTTACAAACTTTGTCAATTTGAGGATTAGTCACAAAATTATTTTTTTCATCAACGTCATAACTGTGAGTGGTTGTTGTACGAGGCAGTCACTCCAGGAGGCCTACATATGATAACTCCCTCCTTTAAAAAACAAAAAAGGTGATGGTGCTCTGGCTCCAAATTTCTCTTGGGTATCCTGAATAATACAATCTTGTTTTCTTGGGCTTTTCATAGGTTAGAACTACGCTTTGTTTTTATTAATGGATAAATTTACTTTTAGCAAGTAATGCACACTCTGGAAAATGGATTGTTACATGCAATACTTTTTTATGATTGCCAATGCCATTTCAGCCTGGACATATCCAAAATGAACATTCTTCCCTATCAATAAGAATTATTCTGAATCTTCATCTTGGAAATGCTTTAGCCAGATAAGTTTTAATATAATGACAATGCTACTCTTCTGCGGAGACAAAATAATAATTTGCAAAAGTGGCACCCTGAAAGAGGGAAGGCACAACATATGTTCATAATGCAACTGTACAATCAGAAGTTAAACAAATGGTTATTTCAGGCCTATTTGTACAGACAAAGCCGGAAATTAGCTAGAAGAACAGGGAAGAGTGTATCACACCCAAAGTGAAGTTGCTAAGTCACCTTGCCTCTCCCTTAACAAACAAAACAAATGCAGCTATTAATCCCGCTTTCCACTCAGAAAGCAGTACATGTAAAAAGATGTGTTAATCCCAGAAGTCTGTTCAGGGCTGTCTTGAGCCCTAACCACATTATCCCAACCAATCAGAGCCTCCAATATTAGCCAGTCAAGTCTAGTAGGGTTATTCAAGCCATGGGAATTTGCTCATCACCACCAGATTCATTCTATTTAAAAAAAAAAAACAGACATACATGCCCTCAAAATCCCAGTTTCACAAAGATTCAAGTCTGGAAATTGAACTTCGAACGCAATTCAATCCAAGTTCCCAAAGCAGATTTTTTTTTAACCTCCTCTGGAATAATCAGACCTATTCCACACTGCTGAAAACGATTTTATCAAATCAATTCACTTTCCCAAATTAACATGAATTATTGCATCGATGATCCAAACAGAATCAGAGCCAGTTTGCATACAGGTAGGATAGTCAAATCACTGTTTAACATGGTACCACAGACAGCTCCTGCATAATAATCCCAAAGAAGCCACAGACACAATTCCTGGTCTGCTTAAATCCTGTCATAATCTCAGGGGCAATCGGCCAAATCTCTCTATTCCCTTTCTATGCTCCAGATAATCTAGAATTCTAAATCTCTCAGTAGTATAGCAAACTCAAAACAGCAAATCCGTGGATGCTTCTCGACTACCTTCTCGGCTAATATAAGCAACCTATTATCCGCAGGACAGTTAAATGTTTCTAATCGTTAACCACAAGGCAACCACAAAAGGCAGCTATGCAAACCTCCGAAAAGCTGGAGATGAGTTTTCACTTCCGCATTTCCAGATTCCTGTGAAACAAGCAGGGGATCTGGTCAATTATTTTTCAGTGCACTGTGACTGAACCTTTTACCAGCCCTTCAACAACAGCTGCCAAGGACAAAAGGAGAGAAGATGGGGAAAATAAGCAGGTCCCAAATAGCAGCCAAGAAAAAAAAGGCGGGGGGGGGAAGAAGATATTTGCTCCTGTTGGGTCCAGGATAGAGGTATAATACAGTATGAATGCCTGCAGTGTAATTTGTACATAATCTACAGAGCAAAAGACAGGTGCCAATCCATCAAAAGATTCATGGCTGGTTATATATGTTCCTTTCCTGACTTAATTAAAAAGTTAAGACTTGGTGTCTTCAATTAACTCTATGAGAGTCACTGTTTGGGCTGGCATTTAATGACTGGGTTAAACAAAGGAGAGCCTTTTCATTCATTCTTACAACAAAGACAATAATATTACACTTCATTTTACTGGGAGTTGCATTTTCCATTTCAAACGTTGCCCCTGGAATGCAGGGGGGGGGGAATAGAACTGTAAAATATTTTAGTAAAAGAGAGAACTCTGAACCATTAAGATCACACTGTAACCTAAAGCAAAAAAGACATCTGGTTAAGTTCAGTGATGCGGAGCAGTGAGAACCCAGAGAGCTATGTAACAAAACTGGAGTAGCAAGAAACAAAATCCTTGTGTTCAGAAAGCAGGAAGAAATAAATTGTCTGCATACTGAAGACCAAATCCCCAAAGAAAGCATAATAAAAGAAGGGAATCTCAAAACAATTGGAGCAGCTCAGAAAGAAAAGGTGGATCGTAATTCCGTACAGACCTGGAATTAAACAGACAGTACCCAAACTTTTAGGACTTTCAACTGAAGGGGCAAAATTACCACTACCACAGTAGGTGTATTTTGTGCTCACAATGTTCAATCTTACACACAGGACCTACACAGAGTCAGGCAAACTTGCTAATCTTATGTTTGGCAGATGTGCTTTAATTGTGAAGTTGGTCAAAACATCTGGGTTCCACCACTTTGAGAAGGCTTAAGAAGAGCAACACAATTGCAGTAGCATCGTCTTATATCCATGTCTTTCAAACTTGGCATGTGTGAACTTCAATTCTCAGAATTCCCGTGTCAGCCTGGCTGGCTGGGGAACTCTGGGAGTTGAATTCTGCAGGTCTTAAAAATTTGCCAAGTTTGAGAAACACTGATTTAGACAATCAAGCAGGTATACTTGAAAAGCAAAATTTTTAAAAAAATTTACCTTTACATTTTAAAGCAATATTTCATTCCTTGCCAATTGTAAAACTTGCATTTCATGACAGGAGATCAAAGGTCAAAGGTGCTTTGCTTTCACACCTGAATGTACACTTTGACCACACATTCACTGACTTTCTTTAAAAAAAAAAAAAAAGAAGCCGATATCTTCATTCAGTTCTGGGATTGCAAGGACAGACTGATAAATCAGTTAATAGGAAGGACAAATTTCCTTAGCTTTTATTAGGAGCATAGCCAAGGGACATGACACCAAAACTGACAAAAAACAGTCTATTTGCTTAAATTCTTCCTTCAGTGTTTTGCTGCTTTATGCATCTCATCATCCAGTTCTGAATAGGACTACAGCACTTGTCCCATTTGAAATAATGGAAATGTAAGGCAGTAAATCTTTATATATTAATGACGATTACTCTTGAAACCTATCTATTCTGACAGTGGAAGTTTTTAAGAAGAGATTGGACAACCATTTGTCTGGATTTCCTGCCTAAGCAGGAGGTTGGACTAGAAGACCTCCAAGGTCCTTTCCAATTTTTTATTTGACACTATACATTTAATTTGAAAGCTGTTATGTTCAACAACGGAGCTGGCATCTAACTCTGGTGCACAGAACCAAAGTCTTAGTACGGTATGTGGGCATTTTGTTACAAATAAGATGACATTCTACTTTAAAAGCAGAAGGAAATTTATCAAGGGATAAATACACCAGTCAGTTTTAAGGTAGCCGCACTTCCTGTTTCAACACAGAAACTGTGACGGTGCGAGAATGGAAAGATACATTCCAGGTATTGCACATCATGGCCCCCATGTCAAACCAAAATACAATATATTTACACTTTGAAAGCTCCTCCCAACAATACCAGGAACTCTTTCATATGTTGACATTTGGTTATTTTAAAATCCATTTTTGCCCCTGCCTAATTTATACTTCATGAACCACATTCAATTTGAGGGGAAAAATAAGGAAGATGAAAGGCTGCACTTTAAGGTGGTATATAAGTCTCACGAATAAATAAATAAATGAATCAGTCGCAGCAAAAGATAGATGTGAAAATATTAGGATAAGCTACTTTTGATTTCTACTAAACTTCAGACAATGACAATAATCTTCTCAGGGCAATTATAATTCAAGACCTGATTAATAGAGATTAGAGATGAATAGAACAAAGATGACTCAATTAATCAAGCTAGCAGATTCAATTGTATTGCTTCCCTTAAGATTAGTTAGCACAGAGGTCTTCAAACTTAGCAACTTTAAGACTTGTGGACTTCAAGTCTCAGAATTATCCAGCCAGCATAGCTGCCTGGAGAATTCTGGGAGTTGAAGTCCACAAGTCTTAAAGTTGCCAAGTTTGGGGACCCTTGAGTTAGCATCTGAATCAGATGTTTGAAATCCAAAAGGCATGTTAATCACCAATAAGTTGTTTCTAAAAAAAATGAACACATTCAGAAAGGTTAAGCCCAGAGTTATTTGTCACCACTTGTCACAAACTGAATGACATTGAATGATTTGTGGGGTTCTTAAAAAAATGGGAACAAATGGAACCAAGACAGGATAGCGGTTCCGTTAGTGATAAGATAGTGATTCTTATCCATTCTAGTTCCCTTTTTTATATTGTGCTACTAAATGTTTGTGTCCTTTGCCTACACAATAGGCTTGCTCCAGTGAAGGAAAATCTTTACGCATGTATAAGGCAAGATTTGATGATGATAGCTTATAAGTACCTATTTTTATCTCTCTTGTATCCGCAGAGGTCAAGAGTTTCATGGCATTTTAAAAATTAACCTGCTTAACATAGCTCTTTTCACAAACTAAAGGCATGCCATCACTATTGGCATGAAGCATTTTGTTAACTGGGTAATTTTTAGGCATCGACACAAAACCACATAAAAGCAGGCCAAAATGCAAAAAGAATCTTAAGGTTGTGATGTTTCTACCCAAAACTCAGGTTTGTTTAGAAAATATGCGAAGTGTGATTTATAACAGCAGAACTGAACAATCTTTCTTTGATCCTCCCCCCTTTCCATCTGTGTAAGGTGAGATTCTTTCTTTCTCACATCAACACACACATCTGCAAATATATAACATGGGGAGGAGGGAGAGAGAGACATTACACCTACATTCTTTGTTCTTTCCATATTTTTTACCTAAGCCCCTTGCCATTTCTAGGATGTACCTCAATGGAAGATACAAATAATGATTGTGGTCAGCAAAGGTATATTGATGATGAAGTAGTGCCATAAGAAAAGAATCAGAAGAATGGATTAGGGAAGACATGAAAAGCAGGTCAAGAGGCCAAGGACTTAAAACATAAATATGGTGAACATCTGGAAGAATGTCATAAGTCAGCTATTTCATAATGGAAAAGACTACCTTGGGAAATGCAGATGTTTAAACAAAGACCGTCCAGATACGTGTTAAGGAATGAGAATTCCTGCAAAGGGCTGGGGTGGGACTTGATGATCACCAAAGACTCTTCCCTAACATTCTATGATTTTATATCGGAAGAATTTCCTAACTCTGTGAGATGTTCAACCACTAACTAGGCTGCCTCAGGAGACTGTGGAGTCTCCTTCACTCCAGATGTTTAAACCGAAATATTTCAACACGATGGCAACGGTCCAATATTTGAGGGGATGCCATAAGGAAGAGGCAGTCAACCTATTTTCCAAAGCACCTGAAGGCAGAACAAGAAGCAATGGATCTTGAAATGAAATTAATCAAACCAAACCAGATTATTATTAATTACTACAATTGTTTATTGCATTCCAGCCCTCTGCAAAGATACAGGCAACATTTACAGGGGGGAGGATGGATGTTGGAGTCTTGGGGGGAGGGAGGGGGAGAGGGATCCATGCAAGGTTCCAAGCTGGTGAAGAAGGAAGAGGTCCATAATGGGAATGGCAATCAGAGAAAGAAAAGACCCCCCCCAATGAGGAAAAGTGCTGCCCAGAGTCACAAGGGGGTGAGGGAGATATATATGGCAGGTATATATGTTTGTTTATTTCTTTTTCCTTCCTTCCTTCCTCCTCTCTCTCTCCTTTCCTTCCTTTCTTTTCTTTTCCTTCCTTTCTTCTTTCTCTCCTTTCCTTCCTTTTCTTTTCCTTCCTTCCTTTCTTCTTTCTCTCTCCCCTTCCTTCCTTTTCTTTTCTTTTCCTTCCTTCCTTCCTTTCTTCTTTCCTATTATCTTTCTTTCTGTCTTCCTTCCTCCCTAACATCTTTCTTTTTCTGCCTTTCTTTCTTTCTTTCTTTCTTTCTTTTCCTTCCTTCCTTCCTTCCTTCCTTCCTTCCTTCCTTCCTTTCTTTCTTTCTCTGTGTTTCCATCTGTGTATCTGTCTGTCTGTCTTCTATTAATCTTTTGAATAAAATAAAAACTTTAAACAAAAAGAAAAAAGAAAATGGTATACATTCAAAACATGTCAAGCCTAATTAATCACCATTAATAACTATATTTCCGTCACAGGTATTGGGGTTGCAATTCCTGAATCTGACTTGGAATTGTTTGCTCTTTCTCCTTTTCTCTCCCCCACCCCACCCCATCAAACTAGTTTTAGCAAAATGCCCCCCTCTATTCCTCCTCATCTTTTCCTTATCACCCCAAATCTAGTTTAAGACCGCCCACTTTGGGAACCACTGGTCTAGACCATCTAACTACTGAAGCGCAACATCATTTGTATTTTTTTTTAAACCAGATATTGGACCAGTATATGCCCTCAGCTTACAGCCAGTCACCATATGATCTAGAGCTTGATATGGGATCCCACCATCACACTGAGGGGAGGAAACTATGCCCCATTTATACAGAAAGGTCTGGCAGGCGCCATGTGAGATGCAAATCCTATTCAGGATTGTCCATTGCTGATGTAGTTCAAAGCATGGCACCTTTTTTCTGAGGTCATTTACATATCTTCCTTTAACTGGGCATTCAGGGTCCCATTTGGCTTTCCATTGGGAACTGAATGATGTTAAAGTTGTTGGCCAAATGTTGTGCCAATGAAGGCTTCCTGAATAGGATTGTGTAATACTGGTAAAGGAAAGAGAGATAAGAGCTCTGGTACTCACATAGGTGACTGAAGTGAAATGGGTTAGCAGGTGAGCTCCTTAGAACAGACCATTTCAAGATGCAGGAACTACAGAAGAGCAGTTCAATATATGTGATTTGTGTCATAGTAGAACAGATTGCAACATTATTCACAGAAGAATGCTAACTTTGTCATTCTCTGCATAAGATGACCTACTTGCTCCTTTTTTATTTGTGTAATCATATCCTTGGCTGTCAGGTGCTTTCAACCATATGGTCTCTGTTCAGTACTTTGCAGTTATTTGAAAGTAGTGTTACTTCTCAGAATTACAAGTCACATACATCAAATGAATCTATCTGTCTTTCTAACTATTTATTTATCCACACACAGGTGTGTGTGCGCGCGCACGCACAAACGCACATTTTGTATAGGCTAATTGCAGCAACAGACTAAAGTGCTTTCATTTTAATTCTCTTTCAAAGTTATTTGTTATGATCAGCATATACAATGTAGTGCATACCTTTGCTTTTATGTCTTGAATCCTTTGGGGTGCAGCAGTTCTACATGTTACATAATAGAAGAGATGGTCAACCTATTTCCCAAACCACCCAGGAGGCAAGACAAGAAACAATGGATGGAAACTAATCAAGGAGAGAAGCAACCTGGAATTAAGGAGAAATTTCCCAACTCTGAGAACAATTAACCAGTAGAATGGCTTCTCTTCAAAAGTTGTGGGTGCTACATCTCTGGAGGCTTTTTAAGAAGAGACTGGGCAGCCACTTGTCTGGAATGGTATAAGGCAGGAATGCCAAACTCACGTTGCCATGGCAGCGTCATGTGACCTATCGATACTTTTCCCTCCCCCCTTTGCTATACTGGATGTGAGCATGGCCAGTGCATGATGCATCCAGCCCATGAGCTGGGAATTTGACAGCCCTAGTATAAGGTTTCCTGCTTGTGCAGGGGTTGGACTAGAAGTCCTTCAAGGTCCTTTCGACCTTGACCTAAACTCTTTTTATTTTGTTATTCTGTTAGGGCGTGGTATTATATGCTTAAAAGATAGCTGCCATAGTTGCAGGTAGTTGTATGATGCATGTGACTGAGTCATTCACAGATTCTGTTTTACTGAATACTTCAATGAACAATTGAGATATATGTAAGACTTCCCACAAATAGGTTGTATGTTAAGGCAGCAACCTTGTAATACTTATTTAGGAGTAAGCCTTACTGAACTCGGTAGCGCCTACGGTATATATGAGTTATATATACAAGATTGCATTGTCATACAAAATACGAAGAGTGACATGTTAATAACTGCTTATGAGCAAAGTTTGTAATCACCTTCAAATGTCTATAAAAATAGACTTGAATGGAAATAAGAAAAATTATTCAGCAATGGAACAAAGTTTTGGAAGATGGTGGTGTCATATATTCTATGTGTGTCTATGTTTGTCCATATCCCAATATTCAGCAGTTATAAATATATGACCCTATGTAAACTTGTTTTTATATAAATGGCAAACCACATTGAGGAGAAACTATTTCATAGTCACTATTTTTTACTTGTTCTGCTCTTAACTTCCGAACTAGCAGTGGTGGATAGTTGATTCATAATTCTGCGTTGGCTGTCTGATTACAATTGTTTATCTTTAACAGTATTTATTTAGTAATACTTCAGCAGTTACATCAATGGTTGTGGGACTCATAAAGAGCGTGTTTAGTTTTTTGAAAATTTATGTCTTTGACGTTCAACATATTCCATTTTTTATTTTTAAATTATCAGTTTTCTGTGCTTTTATTTTGCTGCAGCACTCCTTTTTTTGTCGCTTATTGGAAGATAAGAAGTCAGAAAAATTTTTCAAAGTTTTTTATGATCGTATGAAAGTTGCTCAGCAAGAAATCAAGGCCACAGTCACAGTTAACACTAGTGATTTGGGAAACAAAAGGAAAGATGAGGACTCCGACAGAGATGTGCCAGCAAGGAAGAGAGGTAAGGTTTCAGAGCTACTGTAGAGTATAGCCAAATGAAAGGAAATTATTCATCATGTGATTTAAATATTTTATTGATCCCTTGATTCTGGTTCACAGCAAGGAAAAGAGTGCTATCCTGCCATGACATCATCTTCCTTCCTCAACCTTTTGAGAAATGGCAATTACTGAAATGGTGACAGGTATTCTCAATATTAATACGCCAGCCAGCTTGATATGTTGCTTCATTTTGTCATTTAACATTCTTTGCTCTGCAGGCAGTGGGATCTAGAATCCTGTAATTAAAAGCAGACTTTCTCAGTTCAGTATAAAGGTGGATTAGATTGTTTTTTTCAATCACTTCTGGGTTGGAAAGATTAGCTGGTGACATCACCATTTTCGGGGTGGGGTGGAGGCACCCAGTTAGGGATTCCTTTCATGTCCCTGGCAGGAGCTGGAGCAAAAGAAAAGAGCTCATCCCAGACTTTGCTAATCACCAACCCAGCATCCTAATCACTGGAGGCATCATGTTCCTATGAATTAAGATGCACTTCCAGGATTAAATATTAAACATCTTTATCACTGGGTGCAACTGTTCTAATATGAAAATATGATGGATCAGTAGATATTGCCAATAAGGATGAAATAAAATAGATTGTTCCTAATATTTAATAGTTGTTGCATTAGGAAGTTGTTCCTAACTTTGGTGTACTAGGTAGTTCCTATTTGTCAAGAATATGAACTGATGTGTTAGACAGCCCTATACATTTTGTAAATACATATATGGTAAGGACAAAATTTTGAAGAGCAGAAGATAGATCTTTTTATACCACACATTTTAAGTAAAAATAAACAGACGTACTAACTGTGGATCCAGTGGATAAAATAAACACCATATTTACCCCCCAAAAAAGTAAAGTTCATCCCTTCGTGGTAATTACCTTTGAGTTGGGGTGACAAGCATAAACTACGCTTCTAGAAATGAAAGACCAGGAAGCTTAAATCAGTGCAGATATCCCCGCTGAAAACCCTAGATCTGTGATGGCGAACCTATGGCACGGGTGCCACAGGTGACATGCGGAGCCATACCTGCCGGCACATGAGCCATTGCCCTAGCTCAGCTTCAGCACACATGTGCATGCTGGCTAGCTGATTTTTCGCTAATGGAAGCTCTAGGAGGGCGTTTTTGGCTTCCGGGAAGTAGGGAAGCCTGTGGAGCCTGTGGAGGGTGAAAAACGGGCTACGGGGCCCACCACAAGTTGGAAAACGGGCCATTTCCGGCCACCAGAGGGCCTCCAGGGGTGCGGGGGAGCCCATTTTCGATCTCCCCAGGCATTGAATTATGGGTGTGGGCACTTGCGCATGCCTGATAGTGCGCGCGCAGATGCTTTCGGTACCCGAGGAAAAAAAGGTTTGCCATCACTGCCCTAGATGATTTTTCAAGAATGGTGAAGAATGCTATTATTCAGAGGAGAATCGCTAATTTTACATAGGGTACCTTATTTTAAAGATGTTTGCTTTCAATCAAACATTCTAAAGTCAATTAATATAAGTAGCCCTCACCTTACAACATTTTGTATAGTCACCCTTTGAAGTTACAATGCATCTGAAAAAAAGTTACTTATGACTGTTCTTAACATTTATGACCACTGCAGCTTCCCCAAAGTCACATGATCAAAGTTCAGATGCTTGGCAAATGACTCATATTTATGACAGTTGTAGTGTTTTTTTGGTGGTTTTTTTTTCACGTGATCACCTTTTGTGACCTTCTGACAAGCAAAGTCAATGGGGAAGCCAGATTCATTTAACAACTGCAGCAAGAAAGGTCATAAAAATGGGGCAAAACTCACTTAACAAATGTCTCACTTTACAACTAAAATGTTAGGCTTAATTGTAGTCATAAGTCAAGGGCTACCTTTATTATTTTCTTGGTTCAGGATCCGCCCTGTTTTGTAATGAGGCTTCTGGCAGATGTACAGATGGGGGAAGTGGTACATGGGGACATGGACAGACACACACACACACACACACACACAGAGCGGTTTTTCAGCTGCCTTTTCCAGAACCTTCCAGAATCAATTAGGGCTGAGAGAAAGTAACTGACCTGGAGTCATCTAGTTAGCTCCCGTGTTCCAGGGAAATCTAGAACCTGGGTCTTCCTGAGGCTAATCTAGTACCCTAACCCTGTCTGTTGCTTTGTCATATATAAACTATGCTCATTTGAATCAGTGGCTGTCTCGAGTTTCATTAAATCTGAGCAGTCTGCTCTAATCATGACAGAATCTGGATCCAATCCAATATGCAGGAGTGTAAAAGGAGGAGGAATTTCTGTTGATCCAAATGAATTTTACTATACTCTCAGTGAACACAGAGAGAAAATTAAGACTTGATAGTGTTTCACATACTAGGCATTTCGGTGGCAGTTTCTAGACCCCTGCCAGCAAGTCTGTTTTACAATAACTAAGCATCATGTACTAAAACTTTTAATGACTGTATTTATGTTTATTTAATGTACGGAGAGTTGTCTTTTTGAAGCTATTTCTGTGTATTGCTAAGAAACGAGATGAATCAGCCTGGCTTGTTAAGCTTATTAAACTAATCTAGATAATTTTACTACAAAAAGGCAAAATGCTGAATGGCAAATATGTAAAGTTTTCTGGAAATAGTGAAGGAAGGAGACTGCATCGTTGTTTGCTAATGGGATTTGTCATTGTGCATTATAGCATTAAAGGAACCCCTGACCCAAATAACAGAGGAAGTGAGAGATCAGTTGGTTGAGGCCTCCACCGCTACAAGGAAAGCATTTAACACCTACCGAAGAGAAGCCGATCCTGATGATCATTATTCTGCTGTAGAAGGAGCACAGTCGGTGGCAGATAAAAACAAAGATGAACTGGAGATGAGTCCTGTCATCACAATAATGCAGCCCATCTTACGGTTTTTGCAGTTGCTGTGTGAAAACCACAACCGGGATTTGCAGGTACACAAGCTGCGTTGCCACACGAGTGAAACACACTCGTGACCCCCTGTGTGTCTGGTAACACCTTACTTGGCCTGATCTGAATTTTGAATGTTTTTAATTAGCTAGTTGAGAAGCTAGCACATTGCCAAACCTAGCACCAGCCTCAAACCTCATCTTTATTTGGATGGATGGATGAATGAATGGAGAGACTGAAATAGTCAAGGTGTTGTAGGAGGTGAAGAAGGAGGGAAGATATTCTCACCGGTTTAACTACTAGTAAACAAGCGCGTTGGGCCTAGCAAAACACTCTACAGCAACCATATTGTAAGAACATCCGTAGCATTCTCTCAAGTTTCAAAAGTGCCTAGCAATCCAGAAAGTGGGAAGCCCTGGGGTACCTAAGAACATGTCTAACAATTCTGTCTTCTCAAAAGAGAGTTGGGTTACTTAAACTGAGAACAAGGGATAATTCGTTAGTTTTTCCTTCAGCAGAAAGAAATTTGAAACAAAACCAATGGTGTTTTTCTTCTCTGTCACGATCAGGACTGTAAGAAGCCTTACTGTTCCACTCAGACCACTATTCTTGCTTTTATTCATCCCCCTCAATTTTCCCTTTCCCTGTCTCTCCCTGGCTGCCTTGTTGTGTGGAACCGCTGATTCTAACCCATAGGGTTACATTATGAACTGGAAAGCCCAACTCACTGAGCAGCAAAAGGATTATCGTACAGAATCTGAAACTGAAGTTGTGTGATAATGTTTTCTTCTTGATTCCCTTGTGGGAATGTGGAAGCTAATGGAGGCTGCAAAATAGGGCAGGAAATGCAAACGTGTGCAGCCTATAACTTGCCTACCTCAGAGATAAAAGTATTTCATCTTAGACCTAAACTGTTGTGCACGAGATTATTTAGATTTTTGCTGTAAAACCCCAAATCATCTGAAAAGCATTTTTATTTTCTTTGATTGTTTCCTGATTATTTCTCTTAGGGCTTTTCCATACTTGCAGCTTGAAACTGCTTGACACTGGCTGTAAACTGGCTAGACGTGAAACAGGTTCAAGAAACTCCCTTTACAGACTTCAACTTCTTATTTACAGAATAGCTGTGGTCTATTTTGTTTTGACTTTGTTTACTACAGCCCCAAACTGTGAACTCTCCTGCTTCTTTATCCTTCCCATCCACCCTGGAAAAGCAAACTCCAGTTATTTTCCTTTCTGTGGCTGGGTATTTGGGGAAAGTGGTTTCTATTGATTAATCTTTTCAATGAGTCCATTGATTCCCACTCATATTTAACTTCTTCCCACAGTAGTAGAGCAGTAGGGAAAAAAGAAACACCACGATTTTTACCACTTTTTGTATCAATTGGATTAGAGGAAGAAACAGGCAGAACAGCTGAATCCCTGACTACACCAGAGAATTCATAAGGAATCCAGTTGTTTAATATTCCACCAGTGAACTTTTAAAAACAAAACACCTTCCATTGATTAACTTTGCACCTAGTAGTTGAAGAAAAGCATTGCCATTTGCAAATTTTAACACATTTTTGGGAAAGATTATCTGGCTGAACCCAATGTTATTTCCTTCAAACTGTCCTAAATGTGAGTGGGTGGGTGGGTTTCATCATCTCCCCTTCATCCATGGAAACAATGGAAAGCAAAAGGAAGCTGTCTCTTTTGGTTCTTTTGTTTCAGCTTGTCCCCTGAAAGAGAGCAGATGAAGAGAAAGTAGAAGAAGATCAAAGGATCGGTGATTTGTCATGTACTCTTCCAGGAATACTGACAAAGATGCCACCAATGGGGCAAAGATGATTTAGCAAGCATCGGAGAAAAAAGATTGGGGAGGTTCTGATGCCTTGTCCCCTTCACCCCATCCATGTGATGAAAATGCATACAAGGGACGGTTCAGATCTGTTGCTTCTGCTGTTGATGTAAATATGCTTCTCAAAGACCAGGCTGCAGCAGAATTTCACACTGCTGTTTAGATGGGAAAGTCTATTCATACATACAACAGCATGCACTATATAAAGGATTGTTTGCCATGGATTGATAGAAAAGTATTTCCAGTACAGATGCAAGCAGATACTATTGAATTTGAAAAGTTATGAGAATAAACTGTTTTTATGTTAAAAAATGAAATTCACAACTTTTTTCTTTCTCTGTTATTGCCATGTTCATCTCTAGAACTTCCTGCGTTCCCAAAACAACAAGACGAATTACAACCTAGTGTGTGAGACATTACAGTTTTTAGATTGCATTTGTGGAAGCACAACTGGAGGACTTGGATTACTTGGGCTGTACATTAATGAGAAAAATGTAGCATTGATCAACCAGACTCTGGAAAGTTTGACAGAATACTGCCAGGGACCATGTCATGAAAATCAGGTACTGTAGTTGGGGCAAATGGGAGATGTGGCTGATGGAGCAAATTAAGAGACTGACTTGGAACACTGAGAATTCCTGTCAATATTTTGGAATGTTTAAGTTTCAATTTGTAGTGTTAGGAAAAGAAACATACATGTGATTTTATGGATGCATACCGGTAGTAGAGGCCCACCCTACATTGAGGATTATGGCAGTGTTAGCAAAGGAATGGTTTGCTAGCATGGAAATTTCCTATTAGGGAGAAGAGAATTATAGGTAAACGCTGTTGCTCCACTATTACCAAATTATAAATCTCCTTTGTGTGTGTGGGCACTCAGGTGGGTAGCTCTAAATCAATCTTGACTCATGGCAACTGCTTAAATAAGTCCCTGAAAGTTTTTCTGCAACATTTTGGAAGTGGTTTGCCATTGCCCTCTACTTCCGAAGGCTGAGAGGGAGTGACTGACCCCAAATCATCTTACTTCCTTTGTGCCTAAAGTAGTATTAGAACTTACAGTCTCTGGGTTTCTTACTTAGGTTTTTTTAACCACTACATCAATCCACATTTCACTGGAAACTGCTTTGCAGAAATTCCAAATGAACCCATAATTATTTTATTATACATAATCATACACATTAAGTACAATGATAATTTAGAAATTTTACTATAACACCACTACATAGACTGAATTGTGGCTCAGGCGTCTGTTTTGTTGAAATTCACTGATCTTTCTCCAATAATATCTCAGACCACATTCTTCTCTATTCTACGGTAAAGAGTAACTTCAAATAAATCTGTGATTACATTTATATTCCATCTTAACTAAGTCAACAGTAAAAAAAACTATTGCATAAATTGTGAAAAGCAACAAAAAAATCCAAATTCTCTAATAAAAATGTGAGATCAAAATTTTAAGATATGAAAGGGAAATTAATCTTCCCAGTTCTCCAATAGTAAATCAACCAAACAGAAAGGAAGTCATTAATTATGTCAGTCTCATTTTCTTCCAACTTTCCTTTCTATAACAATATATATATGGGGGAAACAATTATAAATATTGTATCCAATTGGTGGGGGATGGGAAGAACTTCCCCTCCTAATTTTGACCAGGTTATTTTTATAAAATAATCATACTCTATATTGTCGTTATCTTTTTCCACTACCTCGTTCTTCATGTAGAACTGCATTGCTACTCATGAGTCCAATGGTATTGATATAATTACAGCATTAATTCTCAATGACATCAACCCCCTGGGAAAAAAGAGGATGGATCTTGTATTAGAACTGAAGGTAAGTAGATATTTAACAGTGAAAATGATCATTGTTACAAGAGAAAACAAACATTTATGCTCAAAATGGTTGTGCAAACTCTGAGTAACCCCAAGAAATTCAGTGAATGTCTTGGACAAGGCAGCATGTAGAGGAATTAAGTTTGAGTAAGACTTAAACTACACTAAATTAATTAAACATGACCTAATGTAAATTTGAAGGAATGCAGCTTAATTAATTTCTTGTATGTTTAATTAACCATTAAAATGCAGTCTCCAAATTATGAAATTGAAGACACCTGGCTAGTCATCACAACATCTGTCACGAATCTACTCGATCAGATGGGTTTGACACATGCCTTGTAACTGAAACGCTATAGAAAATGTAGTCATTGTGGAGTAGGCAATTCAGCTCTATAGATAAGAAAACAAACTGCAATCAAATAAACTTCATGTAGTGATACTTTATGTGGGAACTGAAGTTTACAGAATCATAGGTTTTTAAGCATTGTAGTTCAAAGGACACTTATGCAAATAATTTTTGCTAGAATTTGTTAGTCATAATCTAACTTGTTTTCAACGTAGACTGCTGTGTGACATTTTATTGTTTATATGCTGTTCAGTTCCCAAAAACTGTAAGCAAGATAGAAAAGATAGACAGACAGACAGACAGATATAGATATAGATATAGATGATATAGATATAGATATAGATATAGATATACTGCAGGGATGGAATTCTGCAATTTGTATTTTTACAAAACAAGACTTTGTAAAATTCAACATTCATGTTTTTAATTTACTGTGTTAAATATTATCTTAGAATGAGGTCTGTTTCATAGCCTCTCAAATATTGGGTGTGCGGTACTACCAGAGCCTGGATTTGAATGTAAATTACTTTTCCTAAGTATTTAAAGAATACAGGTTTTTAGCAGTTGATTTTGTCTTCATTGTACATCAGATATTTTGTAGACTCTTTCATTTGTTCTTTGTTGCTTTGTCATTTGTCAAGTTTACTAAAATGCAGTAGGTAGTACTCATATTCATCTGCATTTTCTTTAGACTGTTTTTGTTTTTTAATATATGGACATTTTAATCAGCTTACTTTCCTTTTTGTTTTCCAGAATAATGCCTCGAAGTTACTCTTGGCTATAATGGAAAGTAGGCATGACAGTGAGAATGCAGAAAGGATCCTTTACAACATGAGACCAAAAGAACTGGTATGTTTCCAAGAATTTGAACAGCACATTAATTTGAACAGCACAAAATTATGTTGCTGCCAGATGTGTGATTAAGAGCACACTATTTTGGATTTTATAAACTGAGGCCTCTCCTTAACTGAGCCCTATTATGCTTAGCAGTAAATTGAAAGAGTTTGTTCTATATACACACGTATATTTTACATTGATTTAACTTGAGAGCTTAAGAAGCATTATTTTCCACTGCAGTCACAGTATGATTTTAACTGTGATCATCTGTACTGGCAACATATTTCTATCATGCCTTGTATGGGGTGGGGGTGGGTTTACAGGCAAAGTTGAGGTCATGTAGAGAAGAGAAAATTTGGTAAGGTAAAATTATATTGAACTATATAGAAATATATCTTGGCAACATGGTAGCATTTCTCTCCAGGATTCATTCTCACAGATTAGATGGCAAGGACATTTTTGTTTCTTTTTTTCCGTCAGCTTTTTGTGATCTTGAAAAATTTGCTCCAAGGGATAGGAGGACTTTCATGAGTACCGTGGGAGCCAATTCAAGGGATGAAAAAAAAAACCAGTTCCTCTCTTTCTCTTCTGTTAGCCAGACTTCCCAGTGGATCAAAATGAAACAAAAGCATTCATGGACAGAAGGGTTTTATTTTGTTTGTTCAATGTAAAAGACTTGAGTGAAAGAACTTGAAAGAAGACATGCTGAAATAATTAGCTGTTCCCATTTATTTTCCTATAAAGGTGGTCCTTGACTCACCACCATTCATTTAACAACTGTTTGAAGTTACAACAGCACTGAAAAAAATGACTTATGACCAATGCTTGCATAGCAACCCAAGGTCACATGATCAAAATTTGGACACTTGGCAACTGACATGTATTTTCAATGGTTGCAGCATCCCAGGGACAGGTGATCTCCCCAGCCAGCTTTAGACAAAGTCAGTGGAAGAAGATGGGTTCACTTAATGACCTAGTGATTCACTTAACAACTGTAGTGATTCTCTTAATATTGGCAATGGAAATTGTGGTCCAGTTATGGTTATACGTCAAGGATTACCTGAAGTTAAGACTAATACGTCCAACAACACCTAAGTTCAGTGTAGATGCTTGGGAGGTTATGACACTCTAGCACTTCACTTACGAAAAACCAAATAGTAAAAAAGAAAAAAAGAAATCTGCTGAGATTTTATCATTCTGTTTTTTGATTCTGAGGTTTATTTTACTTGTTTTGATGGACCTCTTAGTCAAAATCTCTATGTTGATGAGATGTATGTATATGATTTAAAATAATACTTTATAAGCTAATGATTTGAAGTAGGCATTTAGATGTTTTTAAAAAGCTGTCTAAGTATTCTTTTGTCCCGCTTTAAACAAACAACAAAATGCAAGCAAGGAATTCAAAACTATATAGTTATAGTAATTGCCTGCGTCAAGAGTTTGACAGAATATATTATTCAGCAATAAAGGTGTGGGCTGGAGATAAAGTTTAAGGCTTTATTTTTGGCATTCATTCCACTGAGTCAGTTTATTTCTGATATAAATTATAAAACAACAACAGTATCAGTAATCTGAGCCAGTGATCCTCGGCTTCAAAGGATAGAGGCAAATAAAAATGACTTCATATAAGTTTCATTTTCTGAATATCTGAAATAGAATGAAAATATGAATCAGTTCGAATATTTGGATTTTGTTTTCTTTATGTTTGTTTGTTTGTTTGTTTGTTTGTTTATTTCAAACTTGTGAAATGTATTTCTCTTTCTCTACAGGTAGAAGTAATTAAAAAGGCCTATCAGCAAGGTGAGGTTGAATTTGAAGATGGTGAGAATGGTGAAGATCTTGCTGCATCTCCTAGAAATGTGGGGCATAATATTTACATATTAGCCCATCAGGTAATTTTTTTTTATACCTGAAGAATTTAGCCCAAAGTTTAGAGCCTTTGAGTCATAGTAGTTGAATCATGCACTGCAGGAATTCATTTCAGGAGTGTCAATATGAGCCTTGTTGGATTATTAATACTGACACAAACAGTGAAAGTTGTTAGGCGAAATAAAAATGCATTTTTAGGCTAATATAAAGCATCGTTGCCTGTTGTTCACGTTTGCCTAAAACCCGCTGTTGCCCACCTCAGGTATGCTTTTGGTGCAAATTAATTCATCTTTTCTTAAACTAAGTGCTTTGTCATACAGTTTTTCTCAGTATGTGCTGAAACATATTTGTTGATAAACATTCTAAAAGCATAATGTTTCACTGATTCTCCATCCTTAAATCTGTCTCAAGCTGATACACCTATACAGTAACAAACTTACTATACTCCAAATAAAAGAGAGCCATTGGTAGCTTCACACTGCAATGAACAAGGACATACATTCAATTTTGCAGCTTCTAAGATTGTTGGATGAGCAGGCACAAAACCAGTCAGGGAAGTGATTGAAGCCTGGGAAATGAGCCCCTCATCAGTCAACCGGAGTGCTGGTTTACCACCAGTTTATCAAGTACTTAGGAGGCCAGGGCTTAGCAGCACAAGGAAACAACAGCCAATGATTTAATAGCCAGCCATCAATACCCCAATCAACTTCTAAACAAGCCACACACATCAGGTATAAATACATCGCACACTATAGCCCAAAGTACACATTCTGGTAGAGAGAAGTTCCCTGAAGAAGGGACCCAGCATGAGTCCGAAAGCTTGGAAAACTAAACCTCTGGTCCCAGTGACTGACATTTTGAAAATAGTTTCTTTAGCATTATTCATAAACAACAGAAAGGATTGCTGACTAGTGGCTTTTTGCAAAGTAAGAGTTGTACTTTTTGTCTGATCTTTCTCATACAGAAGGTGCCAAACTTTTGGGGGATGCATTTTAGGTTCTAACAAAGACAGGAGAGAGGAGTCCTTTGATTTTCTCTAGGTTTTGTTGTTTGCTTGCAGATGTTTAATTACTTGGCTAGGTAACATCATCAGTGCTAGGGAGTGTGGGGTATTCCCTGTTTATATTCAGTAGCTTAAGTACAGAGCAATAGTACTGTATCTAGTAGAGTATTAGTACTGATGATTTAACATTGATTTTAATCTGACCAAGTCAATATCTGATTTGTTTTTAAGTCAAGTCGTTTATTTCTCTATTTTGCAATTTAATCTTTCAATAGTTTTGAGGTTTTGCTTTGTTTTATTTTTTTAAGTAGGAAACATGGGCAAGTTTCCTGCTCTTCATAATTGTTCATTTATTTTATAGCTTGCTCGCCACAACAAAGAATTGCAAAACATGTTGAAGCCTGGAGGCCAAATAGATGGAGATGAAGCTTTGGAATTCTATGCCAAGCATACAGCTCAAATTGAGGTAAATACCTCAAATTATATCTAATTCATTTTAAAGGGAATGGTAAAAAAAAAAGGTAACAATTTGGTGCAGGTCTTATATAGTCTAGTAAAATAATAATTGAATTCTACTGCATGTCTTGAATAACTAGTTACAAAAAAACCCCTCAATATTTAATGAATATGAGTTCTTCCAAATATGAATCTACTTCATTTTTCTTTTTTCTTAAAAAAAAAAAGGCGAACACTTTGAAAATGTGTTTTGATTGGGCTGCTGTAGATTTTTTTTTAAGTAAACAAACTGAAAATATACTTCAGAAAAAGTCTTGGGTTAAGCATAAGGAACTTCTTACAGTGGAAATGAAATAGTATCAAGAAAGGCAATGGAATTAGTTCTTTAGGAACATCTTGTTTCCTTCAATAGACAGACCTACTGAGCTATACAGCACAGATTCTAGACCAGTGATGGAGAACTTTTTTTGGTTCATGTGCCAAAAGGGTGTGTGTTTTAATTAATATTTTTATTAATGGAATGAATTTAAAAATAGAAAGAAGTGATTATATTGGTTTGATTTGATTTAGGTATTGTCTGATTCCAAAGTAACTTCGGATAGAAATAACCAGTGAAGATGTATTTGTCTTTTATGACTTTTTGTATACCAAATCATTTCAATTGGAACAACAAGATGGATGGAGGGAGGGAGGGA